>JAYJMB010080362.1:0-15671 GCA_036873735.1 Pouteria campechiana
AAAATTTAGTTATGCTCTCTTACCTTTTGAATACTTCTTTCTTTGCTTTGTTAGACAAACCCAAGGCCCCATTACAAGCTTAACAAAGATCTATTGATCCAAGTGAACAGAGTTGTCTACATTAGTAGAAGAGATTATGAAAGCAAGCTTATGAGGTATTTTGTGAAGATCATTAGAATCATTGGTTTACAAATTGTTGACTGAAAAGCATGCATGTAGCATTAAATAAACATTACACAGACACATTTTAACTTCATGAAAGGATTGATGAAGCATGAGTTTCATGAGATTACTTAGTAAGTGTCTTGAATGATTTCTGAATTATACATACATGTGTAATTTGTCTGGCATATTCTTGATTGATTGAGAGAGATTATCCTAAATGATTCATAAGTTCAAATTTCTATTTTGCTCAAGGCCAATCAAAAGCTAAGTTTGGGGGTATTTGATGAACTCATAATAGACCTTGCTATGTTATCAAAATTTACATATGTTTTCGATCCTCTATTGATGTAAATATAGTGGATTCCAATAAATTTGTACTTAATTTGGTTATTACTTAATAAGTGAATTCTATGTTGATTTATTATATCTATTTGTAGATAATTAAGTGCAATAAATGGAAGAAATTATGAAATAGAGTTTGGATGATGAACAAGTGGCTGAAAAATGAAGATTACAAGTTGAAGAAGCTGAATGTGAAAATAAAGCACTACTTTGATACAATTTTTAACACCAATTGAGATGGATTCAGCTCAAGTTTTTCAACATATAAGTTTCACCTCTTAAATTTATCTATCTAAAAAATTAAAAATCATATGATTTGGATTTAAAACATGGAAGTTATTGCCAAAATACTACAATTGTCTCATACTTTAATTCTGTTAATAGAAATTTTGGATGACAAAAGGCGTCACTTTGGGGACCCTTTACTTATAGAAGATGGATGGTTCAGATAAAATGATCAACATGAAAGTTAAAGCCACTAAGATTATCTATCCAATTCAAAAAGAATCATGAAATTAGAAGTTTTTATGAGGAAGTTATGGTCACAATAGTGTATCTCTGGCTAGATAGCAAGTCGGCACTGCCGACACCAGTGGTAGATCAATTTTGTATATTTTATGCTAAGTGCATAGCTGGGCATAGTTGAGGATAGCTGGGGGCTTTTAAGGAGAAAAGTTAGGATTTTTGAGAGAACTTTTCACTTCCATTTTGAAATTTTTTTGGAGGGAAGGGGACAAAGAGTTTTGTAAGAGAAAAGAAGTAAGGGAGCAAGAGAGGAGATCAAGTTGAGTAAAATTTCATGTTTATGAAGGGAGTTCCCTCTTCTTTTTCTTCCATGAACTAGTTTTGCTTTCTAGGGTGAAGATGTAACCCTTTCTGATACTCTTTGCTATGGATTATTAGTTATTAATGCTAGATGATCTCGGTTCATTCATGATGTTGTTGGTTATTAATGCTAGATAATCTTGTTTCATTCATGATATTGTTTGTAATAATTTTACTTATTTTATTGCTTGATAACCAATATTATAAGTAAGATTAATCATCAAAGTATGGTTAAGATAGATACCATATCCTAAACCATGAGCTCCCTCAAATGAAAGGATAGATGGTTAAGGTAGACACCATATGCTAAACCATACTATTTTGGTTCTTATGTCCTTGAGCTTAATGAGTTTTCACCTCAATGATGCTCACACTATAGGTAATTAGAATGAGTGAAAACACTTAATTTAAACCTGCACACCTAAAAATAATAATCTTACTTTTGAAAGAACAAACCCAAGTGAGGCATTGAATCTAACATTCCATATGCAAAGGGGATCATCTAGTGGTAAAATCGGATCCCTAAACTTTTGCATCTTTCTAATCTCTCTGGATTATATTTAGTCATTGATTTACTTTCATTCCATTAAGTTTCTAAATTCTGAAATTACACCAATTATTACTCATATTCATATAGTTATAAATACAATCTTTTAAGGTTAGGATAGTTCAGTAAATAAAATTAATTAAGTCAGTTTGACCATTCTTTGTGGGATCGACCCTTGCATTGCACACTATATTACTATACGTCCATGCACTTGTGAGGAATTATAATTTGAACAATCACCTAACAAGCATAGAAACCCAAATTTAGTTGAGAAAAAGATAATTTAATAAGTCCAAAATCCTTCAATTAAGGAGTTAATCACTTTCCCTCATGATTTCCACATCGAATCTATCATTTTCCTTCAAAACTCACTGTACACAAAACCCTAATTCCTCTTAAATCATGAATTCAAATGGAGAAAAATGACTTACCATGCAAGCAAAGCATGGCTTCCTCCCATGGCTAAGAATCCAAGCTCCATGTACTTCACTCCAATTCTGAAAAATTGGGTTTTCTTCTAGTTTTCTTCTAGTTTCCGCTGAAACATTGGGTTTTCTTCTACTTTCAGCTAAAAGAGGCTTGGGCAGAGGGTTAGGCGTGAAAGAAAGAAAATAGAATGAAAAAATGGGAGGAAATGGAATGAGTCAGCCTTAAATTTTTTGCTACTCTAGCACCCCATAGAATCTATGCTGCGACATGGAATTTCATTGCCGCGACACAAACTCACTAGATGCCCAAATTTTTTGCCTTGCTGCAACTATGCCATGGCATGGAATTTCTATGTCACGGCACAAACTCGCTAGATGCCCAAATTTTTGCCTTGTTGAAACTATGCCACTACATGGAATTTCTGTGTTGCAACATGGAATTTCTATGTCATGGCACAAACTCGCTAGATGCCCAAATTTTTGCCTTGCTGAAACTATGCCACTACATGGAATTTCTATGTTGCAACATGGAATTTCTATGCCAACATAGCATTAGTAATTTGAGTATAACATTTAACTATGATGTCCAATTCACCTGATTTTTAAAGAGTTGGAAAGATAACTTCAAAGTTTACAACTTTAATATTGAATACATTTTCCAAAGCAGCCCCGATCTATGTTAAACATTGGACACAAATGACCCCTTTTTCAACTTTATAATTTTCTTAACTTACTCTTGTGCTCAATACAAAATCTCACTTCATATGCCACCCATGTATATAATCCTTTCTTAAGTATGATATATACACATATTAAATATCAAAATTACATTAATTACAAAATAATCCTTAATCATATAATGAGGATCATACCAATTGATTAGTCTTATATCAATAACTTCACTCATCACAACTTTCCTCACAAACAACTTTTCCTTAGAGTTCTGATCATACCTTTTTCCCACATAGTTATGGCATTTAAAATATATGATTAATTTTCTTAAATGAAATAAAATAATTCTATTAGATGGATACATACTGAACCATTTCGTAAATCACTTTACACTTAATATAATCAGTGCATGTTATCCCAAATTAGTCTTAAATTTTTTTTTTGAGTTTGTCCTCACTTTTTAACACCTTAGGTGTTACATGCCATCTCTTGGGGTAATCTCTATAAATAATTATATTTTTGTAGGCCTGGTTATGGAACTCCTCCAATTCATTGAGTTGGAGAATCCTTTGCTTCCATGCAACTTCAAATTCAGATTCAACTTCTTCACATCCCAATATGCCTTTTGTTCCAATTCAATGAAGAGGTGAAATGCTTTTCCAAAAACTAACTGATATATTGACATTCTAATTGGTGTTTTGAATGTTATCCTATAAGCCCATAGTGTCTCATCCAACTTCTTGGACCAATCCTTTCCTTTAATGCCAACTGTTTTCTCCAATATCTGTTTTATCTCTCTATTTGAAACTTTCGCATGTCCATTGGCTTATGGATGATATCTAAGTGCTACCTTATGCTTCACACCATACTTAGAGAGAAGGTTGTTGATAAGTTTGTTGTAAAAATATGAACCCTCATCATTAACAACGGCTTATGGTGTTCCAAATATTGAGAAGATATTCTTATACAAAAATTTCAACACCACTTTAGAGTTGTTGCTTCTATGGTCACTTCCTCCACCCGCTTGGGGATGTAATCAACAGCTAATCAAGTGTAAGATTGATTGAATGTAATAATAAAAGGACCCATGAAGTCGATTCCCCACACATCAAAGATCTCAACTTCTAAGATGTTCATTAGTGGTAACTTGTGATGACTTAAAATAGTGCTTGCGCATTGACAATGATCACAAGTCTTCACAAATTCATAATTGTCTTTGAAGAGAGTGGGCCAATAAAAGCTGCCTATAAGATTTTAATAGCCATTTTGGTAGCATCATGGTGATCACCATATGTAGATGAATGACATTGCTTCAGAATGTCTTTCATTTCTTCCTCTAGAACACATCTTGTTATGATTTGATCTACACATGTTTTGAACAATGGGGGATCATCTCACAAGTATGCCTTTACATCATGTAGAAATTTCTTCCTTTGTTGCCATGAGAGATTTGGAGGTAGAGTTCCACCGCACACTATGTAGTTTACAAAATCTATAAACCATGGACACTTTCCACTTAGAGTAAACAATTGTTCATCTAGAAACTTCTCTTGAATGGATTTCTCTTCTATTGGCTATTCCAAACTAGACAAATGATCAGCCACCACATTCTCACTTCCTTTCTTGTCCTGGATCTCCACATTAAGCTCTTGCAACAGCAAAATTCACAAAATCAACTAAGGTTTGGCATCCTTCTTCATAAATAAATATTAGATGGTTGCATGATTGAGGTGCACTATAAATTTTGACCTAATAATGTACGATTAGAACTTTTTCAATGCAAACACCATAGCTAGCATATCCTTCTCAATTGTGGTGTAATTTTTCCATGCATCATCCAATGTGCCACTTGCATGGTAGATGACTCTAAAAATCTTATTGTGTTTTTATCTAAGTACGGTCCGCACCATAACATCACTTGCATCACATATTACTTCAAATAGCTAGTTCCAATTGGGCATCACTAATATTGGAGTTGAAATTAGCTTCTACTTCAATGTGTTAAATGCCTGCAGATAATTTTCATTGAAGTTACAAGAAGTGTCTTTCTCAAGGAGATTATATAAAGGCATAGAAATCTTAGAAAAGTCTTTAATGAATCTCTTGTAAAATCCCACATGGCCTAGGAAACTGCGAACTCTCTTTGTAATTTGTTGGAGGTGGGAATTGTTCTATGAAGGAAATCTTCGCTTAGTCTACTTCCAACCCATAAGATGAAACCTTATGCTCGACCATAATTCTTTCCCTAACCTCGAAATGAGACTTCTTCCAATTGAGAACAAGGTTAGTTTCTTTGCATCTCTATAGGACAAGAGATAAGTTATGCAGATATATTATGAAAAATTGCCATCATGTATCGTTGAAAAGTTGCAAGAGCATTGGGAAACATACCATATGGACATGTGAAGGTTGTTTTGTCTTGGTCCTCTAGGGATATCATAATTTGATTGTAGTTAGAGTATCCATCAAGAAAACAATAATAATCATAGCCAACCAAATGGTCTAACATATGTTTGATCAAAGGTAATGGGAAGTGATCCTTTCTAGTGGCTTTATTTAACTTTATGTAGTCAATGCACACCCGCAACCTTATGACTATCCTAATAGGAATTAATTCATTATTCACATTTCTAATCACTGTCATCCCACCTTTCTTAGGCACACATTGAATAGGGCTTACTCATTCACTTAGTCATCTTTGATGCTCCATAGATGGCTTGTACAGTCTTCCATCAAGATCTTATGCATGAAGATTCCTAGACTTATCCCTTTGGAAATATAGTTTTCCAAAGGGTCTCAAACACTTTGGTGTAAAAACAGCAGTTACAAAGTCATCGAAAACCTCAATTCTATTACATGTATTCTTTTCAAGTGGAAAGTCCATGGCACGGTAAATATTGAACTTTGCCTCTTCTTTATTTATTCTCAAGGTTAATTAACCTTGCTAAACATTGATCAATGCTTTTCTAGTTGTGAGAAATAGCCTTCGAAGAATTAGGGCACTTCATGATCTTCCTCCATATCTAGTACCACAAAGTCAACCAGAAAGATGAATCTGTCCACCTTGACTATCACATCTTCAATGATTCCCTAGGGATAGGTCAAAGACCTATCTACCAACCCTTGTGTGATGATAGTGGGCTTGACCTCTTCCAATCCAAGTTTCTAAAAAAATGGATAAAGGTATTAAATTAATGGATGCAACTAGATCACATAATGCCTTATGAAATGAGGAATTGCCAATGGTGCAACGGATACTAAAACTCCCTGGATTTTTCAATTTTTGAGGGAGCTTCCTTTGCAAAATGGTGTTGCATTCTTCCATCAGCTTCATCATCTCAAATTCCTCAAGCTTCCTTTTCTTGGACATGATTTCCTTCATGAACTTGGCATAGTTGGGCATTAGCTCCTCAGCCTCTATAAAAGGAATGTTTATATGAATTTTCTTAAAGATTTCAAGAAATTTGCTAAATTTCTTATAAATTTTCTTTTTTTGAAATCTTTAAGGAAAAGGAAGGGGGGTTTCAGGATTGGAGGATTATCAAGAAATGTAATGCTTCCAAGTCTGTAATCTTCCCTTTTAGATTATTCTTGATTCTTCTCTTCCTCTTCTTTTCCTGGTGTAGCATCCTAACTTCTTACCTCTGAGGAAGATTGTGTCTCCTCTTGCTTCCTTGGAGATTCCAATTCTCTACCACTCCTTAATGTTATAGTCTTGCAATGCTCCCATGGATTCTTCTCAGTGTTGCCTAGAAAAATGCTAGTGATTGGATTGTTGGAAGAATTTAAG
Organism: Pouteria campechiana; assembly: GCA_036873735.1. Classification (NCBI taxonomy): domain Eukaryota; kingdom Viridiplantae; phylum Streptophyta; class Magnoliopsida; order Ericales; family Sapotaceae; genus Pouteria; species Pouteria campechiana. The sequence continues at coordinate 6,770 of JAYJMB010080362.1, forward strand.
CTATCCAATATGAGTTTCTAAAGACTTAATGGATGCATTTATGTTTCCTATGGTTGTTTCAATGTTATTAAGTATTGCTTCATTCCTTGAAAACCTTACTCGACTTTCATTCACAAACGTGCTCATGAGATTTTCAAGTGATGGCTTCTTCTCCACTAGTTGAGATTGGTGTGGAGGTTAAAATATAGGAGGATGGTTTATGGCATTCCTTGGATTCCCATATGAAAGATTCTCCTAATTTCTCCATCCTGGGTAATACTAGTTTAGCATGTTGTTTACATGGAAGTTATTGTAGCCCTTATTATTAACATACTAAACTTCTTTGGTTGGATCTGCAACCATCTATGATGCAATTACTAAAGAAGAAGACTCTCTTGACAGGGAAACGCCATTTGAAGTTGAATTAGCTGGCTAATTGATGAGTTAAAGAAGACATCTGTGCAATAAGGGCTATGATTGGATCCACCTCATGACAGCATGGGACCTTCCTCGCCATATTCCATTCAGTTGGCTATTAGAAAGTGTTAGATGTCTTGTCTTCAGCAATGCATAGGCTTCAGCTACTGTCTTTCCCATCAATGCACCTACAAATGTAGCATCCACTATTGTCCTTATTTGGCCATTCAATCCATTATAATATAATTGGATTTGAAGCCAATCGGGAAACCCTTACTGAGGACATCTCCTAATCCGGTTCTTGAACGTCTCCCAACATTCATAGAGTGGTTTGAAATACATCTATCTAAATTGGCCTATCTCAGTTCAGAGTTGAGCAATTTGAGCCGAAGGGAAAATTTTTGCTAAAAACTTCTCTACCATTTCATCCCAAGTAGTAATTCCCTAGTTGTAGACTTTGCAACCAACCTCTCGCTTTGTCTCTAAAAGAAAATGGGAACAATCTTAATTTGATGGCATTGTTTGGGATGCCATTCATCTTCATGGTGTTGCTTATCTCTCTAAACATCACCAAATGAACATTTGGGTCCTCACTTAGAGATGCCCCAAACTGATTCTACTGGACCATATTAATTAACATCAGCTTCAACTCAAAATTGTTGGCATTTATTGCTAGATGAGTGATGCCAAAATAATTATCATTGACCATTGGCCTAAAGTAGTATTTAATTACTCTTTGCTAGCTCTGCTAGTTTTGTTTTGCTATTGCATTGGATTCTAGTTGCTTTACTCTCCTAATTTCTTGAAGTGTTCTTTCAATCTCTGGATCAAAAGAAGTCAAATTGCAAGCTCTAGTATTTTGCATACACTATCAAGAGAGCAAAATAAATTGAATCAAATAACAATAGAAGGAAAGAAAAATTAGAGTACAATAAAAAAATAAAAATCTAAATTAAAACTAGAATTATCTTTTGACAATATTAATGAAAAATAAAAAAATACAATCCTCTAAAATGGCACCAAAAACTTTTTCATTGCCATACAATGCAAGCGTATGGTGTCAAGTTTTATAGTAGAATGATGAAAAAGTTATTATCTCCATAGGGATTGCAAATTTCAATTAACTATTATCTATTGCAGTAAATAATTTGAATTTTATTTGGACCATCAAAATATAAGAAATGGAATTAACAGGCTTTGTGAGAAGAAATCAAGGTAGGAAAGCACTAGAGGATTGTTTTACTTATGTTTCAATCATAGTGTTTTTAGCTCATTATATTTTGCTCATTGTATTGGTTTATTAGTCAAGAATTCTAATACACTCAACTCTCTCCCCCGAGTACCGAGTCAAGTATCTACTCTTAATCCCCCAATTTAGATATCCCTGTAAAAATGGTTTTTATATTAACTTTTACCAAGACATTAATTAATACTTTTCTTTCAAGACTTTCAATAGTTGGTATGTACAAGTGTTCAGCTCTTTTATGCTAATACTAATAATAATTTTCTAATAATTTTGATTAATAATGAATCAAGCATGAGTTTTCAATTAATTAGAGCATAATTATCCATTTTCATATTGACACTTCAATCATTATCTCGCGATCGCATAATAATTTATAGTTCTGAATAAATTATTTGCTCTTTGGCATACTTATCCTCAAAATATGTTGGTTATTTAAATAATACATTATTTCCTTCTCCTCTAATTTTCTCTGGGAATTTCTTTTAGTGTTTTAGTTTAGTATCATCAATTTGATTTATCTTAATTTCTTTCAATTCTGGTTAAACCTTAAGAGCCTATTCATGTACAAATGAAACTACATTAGAAGCAAATGAATAAAATTTTTAGATGCAAACCATGACAATACATAAAAGAATTTAAGTTTTTATTTTCATACCTACACCTACCTTGCCTCCTTGACTTTGGTTCTTGTGAATATTGTCTTCTTCATCCAATGTCTAGGAACCATTTGTCTCTTGATGGGGCTTGATATTTCTTCTTTTCTTTATCTTCTTTCTTCAATTCATAGCTCCATGATGAGAATGAAGCAGTTATTCCTATAGAGAGAAGAATGTCCTTTTGATAGTTTCCTCTGATTTGATGTTGTTTGAGGAAGATTGTTCACTTTCTCCTTTTGGCAAAAACTTCTTCTTCATTTTCTTCAAAGCCATCTCCCATTTGTTGACCCTAAGGATTTGGTTTCATTGATTAACAAAACTTATTAAAGAATTGAATTAAGCTACTGATATGTTGCTAAGATTTATGGATTCAAAAGAAGCATCAGACATGATGCAAGCATGATTAAAGGAACACTTAGTGGCTTCGAAGGAAGCTTGAGGTTCGAAAGTGGTGTCTAGTGGTTTTAGTGAGAGCATTCTAAATTTATATGGAAGTTTTAGAATGTTCAAAAGGCTTAGAGGGATGTTAGGAAGAAGAAGAAGTTTCAACAACAAGAAGAAGTGTTCAGGGCTTCAAAGCATGTTCAGAGCATCTTCAAAGTATGTTTAGAGTGAAGCAGAAACCTTAGGGTATGTTCAAAAGGAAGCATAAGCTTAGATGACAAGCTCAAGCTTTAGAGGTTAAAAAGTAATTGTTGGTTTGTTAGCGCTCGAAAGAAACTTCAGAACATCTAAAACTAACTTCAGATGTTCTAGAAATATAGTTGGTTGTAACAGTGAGGACTGTCAGACCTTCAAAGGCTTTTTAAAGGTTTAAAGACTTACTTATAAGTGATCTAAAACATACTAAAATGGTTAAAATAGCTAGAATGGATTTGGAACTTATAAATAGAAGTTCTAATGAAGAAGAAGATGACACTTAAGTGGATTAAACATGAAATAGTCTTAAGAACTCAAGTCTCCAAAAGGTGTAGTCGCTACAACATGCAGTAATGATCAGAGTGTTCAAAGCTACATCTTATCACTTTAGAGGAGAATGATGCACTATAATGTATTTACTATTTTATTATTAGTCTTAAGCTTAATTGTGTCTTCCTAATTAGAGGTAGTTTCTTATACATGATATATTTGTAAGGGGGAATTGTTGGTTAGCTCTAGAAACCAGTGTGTATAAGTTTTTGGTGAGCTCAAAGGAAAACTAAGTTGTATGAGTTGTTGGTGAGCTTGTGGAATACCAACATTGAGAGTTTATGGTGAGCTCAAAAAAACCAGCTATATAAGAGTTCTTGGTTTACTCTGAAAACCAAGTGAGGTGTGATTCCACACAAGTCATAGTAGAACCTAAGGTTGGGGAAACCTTGGAAAGTGGAGTAGGTTCCAAGGGGGCCTAAACACTATAAATCCTTGTGTCGTTATTGTTTATGTGCTTGTGTGCTTCCACTGCTTTCTATTTTTTGCACTTGCACTTCTCATCTATTTTCTCCATCGTTCTTAGATTCTTGTTTATCCATACAACTTACATTTTGAGGTCAACACCTTTTACTTTTCCTTCTCTTCTCTTCTTTCTTATTTCTTTCATCCTTTTCACTATCCCCCTTATTTGTATTTTTCTTTTCTTTTTTAGAGCTTTTCTCATCTTTACTACTTTTGATTCTTTCAATTTCTTTGTTCCCAAATTTTTCTTTATTAATTTGAATTCCTTCTTCATTTCTCCTTTCCTTTTTAGATTGCTCCCGCTCAACCTATGAGGATTCCTAAATTGATTCAACCTTTTCAATGTCTTCAGTCTTTTGCTCTTTAATTTTAGTTTGAGGCACTACAATTTCTTCTTCTTCTTTGTTTCCTATGCTTAGGTCAATCTCAATATAAGAGTTAGTTTCATTTGCATGCAAATCAATTTGCCCCTCAGAGATTGCCTTTATCTTGTCCAAAATTTTTTTTTATAGTTTTAGAAGCTAAGGCATACTTGCATATTGTGGGGTAGAGAGTATGAAGTAGGCATTCATAGCCTTAAGATTTTCTTACCTTACTCTCTCTTCATCCTCAATAGAGCCAACAAAAATAATTTTTCACAATTCAAGGTCATTGGCCAAAAGACATATTTCTATCCTCATTTTCCATTATGTAAAATTTGTTCCATCAAAATATGGAAGTTAAGTGATTGAATGTCCTTCGATGAACATGGAGGATGATGACATTGGGTAAACCAATTGGATCACTATGATTATATATATTTAGCCCGCTCTAATACCACTTGGTAGGACCCTTAGGCTTGGCTTAACCCAAGAGGTGAGAAGTGAATTGAGTTTATAAAAATTTTCTAGCTCAACCCTTTTGAATTAAACTCCCTCTTTTTTTGTGTACTTATGTGATTTTCTATGGAATAGATAATTATAAAGTGAAGTACAAGCAATTAAATCAATCACACATAAGAGACATGATATACAGTGGTTCGAGACAACCTCCCTATTCCACTCTTCCAAGAGCACACCTCTTGTGTCTTGGGTTCCGCTATCTCACTATAATGATTATAAATTAGTGCATCCGCACTCTTCTAGATTCTAACTCTAGGGGTATATACAATTTAGTAATGGATTATGAGATACTTATCCAACAATCATTGTTCAACTCCAACAAGTTGATTGTGAGACACTCTCAAATGATCACGCTTATTCTTTTTGAGATTGTTCTCATCTCCAACTCAAGGTATACACAAATAAAAAGAAAGAATAAGAAATTATGCTTTTACAAGTGTGTCAATGAAAGCATCAGGAAAGACTTTGAAAATTCTTGATTAGCCCACTTTGTTGTAGAGGATCTTCCCTTTTGAATTGAAAAAGAAAGGCTCTGAGTAAAGATTGTGAAGTTGAAAGCTTTTGAGTGTATATGACAAAGTTTGAGCACTTAGCCTAAGGTTGTAAAGATTTCTTGAAGTTTAAAGCTCAATCAACAACTTTTTTAACTCTTGAAACATCACAACTTCTCTCCTTAAATAGATCTCTCAAATTCTTGATTGTTGGAAGAGATTTGGTAGCAATATGTGGCTTTACAACATTCAAATTTCCTACCATTGGGGACTGCAAGTGGATTGTAGGCGGTTGTGCCCCAAGCGATATGGCAGGTGGTATGGGAAACTAGTTACGGTCAAAACCTTGGTCTTCTTTAAGAACCCATGTTACTATGTGATGGCAAGTCGATCGCAGGAGACTATGATACCGGTTGTGCTCTAGGCAATACTTAAAGGCATATCGTAGGCAGCTATGATACCGACTACACTCCAAGCAATACTTATAGGTGGTATGGGCTTTTGCTAGGCGATTGTTCAAATGATGTGGCAGGCAATATTAGGTGGCGCCTCCAACTTGTGACTATGGTCACTGTGCTACTCGTAGGCAACTGCAATGCAGTTATGGATGTCTAATAAGTGAATTGTATTCACTTCTACTATCTTTTTGAACTAAACTTTTGGTTCATTTTTGAGTTTTATTTAGTTGATTTAAAGTATTTTTGTTTGTGCTTATTTGCAAGGACATGGATGTAGAAAATGTGATAGAAACATAAGGAACCAACAATGAGGGAAGAAGAAATGCAATGAAATGAAGTAAAGCAAAAAATGATGGACAGCAAGCTAGTGCCGGGGGCACTAAATTTCTATGTCGCGACATGAAACATGACACATAAAAAAAGTTCCTAAGTCAGCAAGCTAGTGTTGCGGCACAACATGGAGAATGGCAAGATAGCTTGGAGCCATGGCATTAAATTTGTATATCGCAACACTGAATCTGATATATGCAGAATTTCAACAGCGCAGAGTGTTAGTGCCATGACACTAAATTCCTATGCCGGGCACCATGCTGGAGACAACTTTGTGGATTTTGAGGATCTTGCCTAACTTGCATAATGAAGCTAAACCCTAATGGAGATTATGTAAGAACACATTTATGCACATCTTTGAGGACTTTTTAGCAAGGTTTAGAGGCTAAGAAAAAAGGAAGGGAAGCAACCACACAAGATTCAAGGGGAATCATTTTGCAATAGAAGGGGAGTTGATAAGAGAATAGAGTATAGAGAACACTACATGGAGAAGCTTATCTCTTGATCTTTCTTTGTTCTTTTTTAGTTATTTTCCTTTATTAATCATGTTTAAGACAATGTGTATTGTTTTCCTTGATTCCATTATGAGATAAGTACTTTAATCTAAGGGAAAGATGTAGCTGGATAATGATTGTTTGGTTTCATTATGTCTAATGCATTTCTTTGTTTGTTCATTATCTATGTTGAGCGTTTAATCCAATTTTAATGCTTGTGAAAGAATACTAGCCCTTTCAACATGATTTTTGATTTGATTTGAGGCTAAGAAGCAATATTCAAATTCGACCATGATTAACCACCTCAAGATGATTATGATGATAAAAGCATCCATGAAGCTTATGCAACATTGCAAGTTTCTTGACCTTAATGCATCTTGATTGATTTATGATTTTCACAGAGATGCAAAAAATTAGCTAATCGAGATAGGTTGTTATGACTTCAGAAAGAATAATAACTAATCAAGATTCAGAGTTAGAGTAGTTAGTAATTGGCATGTATACATCTTTGTGGGAATGATATCTTACTCACTCTTTATTACTTGTTGACGACACGTGCACTTGTGTTAAGGAAAATTTGCAACAAACTTTTAGCATCGTTGCCGAATATGGTAGTGTTACCAATATCAAAATAAATAACTCTAATTTTACTTTAGAATTTTTCTTTTATCTTTGTTATTCATTGAAGTTTTTGTTCCTTTTTTAGGAGCTTTCATAAGTATATGTGAAGATCTAAAAGAAATTATTTGATCCCTTTTAATTCTGAGATAGAACATATGCTTCAAGAGATTAGAAGAGATAGAAAAGTAGTTTCCAATTAATTGCAACCCACTATGGCTAATCCAAGAGAAGTGAACGAGAATCATCCATAGTTATTGCTGCATGATTATGCATTGCCAATAGTAAATGGAATCCAATCGATGATAACAAGACTAGCCATTGCTACCAACAATTTTGAGATCAAGCCAATAACCTTTTAGATGACCCAAGGAGCTCAATTTAATGGATTGCTAAACGAAGATCCAAATGCACACATTGCCAACTTCATGGAGATATGTGATACCTTCAAATATAATGGGGTCTTCAATGATGCCATTCACCTAAGGCTTTTCCCCTTTTCCTTGACAGACAAAGAAAAATTTGATTGAATGCCCTACTTGCAAATTCCATCACTAGTTGGGAAGATTTTGTGCAAAAGTTTCTTACCAAATTTTCCCCAAAAACAACAAGAATGCGGATGGTGGTCAACAACTTTGCTCAACATGAAGGTAAAACTCTCTATGATGCCTAGGAGAGATATGAAGAGTTACTATGAAAGTGTCCACACCATAGACTACCCAAGTAGATGCAAGTTCAAAATTTCTATAACGGACTGAATGGCAACACCAAAACCCTAATTGATGCATCTACAAGAGGAGCATTAATAAAGAAAACTGAGGATGAAGCTTACGAGTTGCTAGAAGACATGGCTAGAAATAACTTCCAATGGCCAAGTGAGAGGACTGTGTCAAAGAAGCCAATAGGAGTATATGAATTTGATACTATTTTGGCCTTAACAGCTCAAGTTATAGTTCTCACACAACAACTACGGAAGAACCACATCGGAGATAATGCCATTCAGACTCCTCAAACTTTTTGTGACTTTTGCAAAGGCAATCATTCCAGTGAAGAATGCCAAACCAAAAATCCTTTCATGCAGCCTCAACAAGAACATGCACAGTTTCTTGTCAAACAATAAGAAGTTAGTAGAATATGAGATAGTTGCCGTCACCGAAGAATGCAGTGCAATCATTCAAAGGAAGTTATCTCCACAACTCAAAGATCCAAGAAGCTTCAATATTCCTTATATCATTTGGAATTCTATTTTTTAAAAGGCATTGTTTGATCTAAGAGCCAGCATTAATCTTATGCCTTTATCAATTTACAGAAAATTGGGGCTAGCCAAAGCAAAACCTACAACTATCTCTCTTCAGTTAGCAAACAGATCTTTCAAGTAACTAAGAGACATTGTTGAAGATGTACTTGTTAAGACTAACAAGTTTATATTTCTAGCAAATTTTGTGGTGCTTGACATGGAAGAAGATAAAGATGTTTCTATCATTTTGGGGAGACCATTCTTGGCCACTAGAAGAGCTCTAATTGATGTCCAAAATGGTGAATTGAAGCTTTGTGTTTAAGATGATGAAGTAATATTTAAAGTATTCAATGCAATTAAGTATCCAATAGCAAGTAATAACTACTTTCGGATAGGCTCAATAGATACATTGATATCACAGCATGAGGAAATTTCAATAGATAGACTAGAAACTAGTCTAATTCATTCCAATCCTTCTACTCTTGAAGAAGAAGAAATTATAGAAATTATTGATTGGCTAAATTTTTTGGTCCTAATAATCAAAAGTATTTTGAAAGTCTAGGACAAAGCCTTCTTTAGTCTGCTCCTTCAATTGAGAAGCCTCCAATACTTAAGCTCAAACAGCTGCCAAATCATCTGCGTTATGCCTTTTTGGGAGATT
>JAYJMB010080373.1:0-22014 GCA_036873735.1 Pouteria campechiana
GCTAGGGAATTTTTGGCTTAGGGTTTTGAAATAGAGGAATTTCCAAAGATTTTGGGGATGAAAATTTTTTGAAGATGAAGTGAAATAAGAACGGTTTGGGAGAGGAAAAATGTAGGCAATGCGGAAAATTGAATCACCATTTCTAAAGAGGAGCTCAGAGATTGGAAATAGATGTACAAAATTTCTGATGCTAGGGCTTTATAAGAGTTGAAATCTCTAATATATGGTTTCAAAGATTCTATGGCATTAAGATAGTTATTAGAACTTCTATACTTATAACCCCAAAAATTTTGAGTGTTGATCCTATGTAAATGAGTAGCTCAAGAGGGGATGGATAAATTGAGCATATAAAAATTATGGCCAAATAAAAATTAATGAGCTAAGAAATAGTGATGCAGTATATATATAATTTCCATATCTGATTGTTTAATCAATATGACTGCTTCACTTCCCAATTCAACTTCTCTTAGCCATTTTTTATGCCCAACAAATTGTGGTGTGTGTGATGATATGAATGATAATGTGATGCTTAATGAAGTAATGAAGAGTAAAACCAAATGCACAAACACACACAAACAATACAATTTTTATTGTAGTTCGGGAACCCCATCCCTATATCCACTCTTCCAAGGGCACTAACTCATTGTGCCTTGGGTTTCACTATATCCCATATAATGAAAATACGAAGTGCTCCTAGCACTCTTCTAGATTTCAAGTCTAGGGGGCATAAACAGTGTTAACAACACTCTTATAGATTCTAGCTCCAAGGGGCATACGCACAATGTTCCCAACACTCTTCAAGTTTCACAAACTCACCAGGAAACTCACTAGTTTAGAAGATCACTAATAAACTTGTTGGTTTTCCATCTTCAACTAAGCTCAATTTGTCCGATTTGCTTAATAGAATTTGCTTTGAATTTTGACTGGAGAGTGCAGTCAGTGATGTCTGGTGCAAGCTGCTTTTACTCTTCATGATATGCCATATTTTATCTAAGAACTTTGTCGATTCGTGTCTTAATTTTTTTCTCTGGTAAATAATAGACAAAGTGGCTCTAACTAGATCTACATAAATAGACAACTTTGTCTTTTCAATTTTGTTAGAAACCATTGCAGCATTTTACTTTATCTTCTGGTTTATTTGTTATAAGTAACAGATGAATTTTAGAGGTGCAGACAAAGTTCTTCTTCTTTGTTGCTTATCAAATGATGTTTTCTTTATAGATGAAGTTTCTTTCATTTAGGCAAAGTAGCTTTGTCTGTTATAAGTGATAAATAATCTTTATGGCATTGACAAAGCTTTTTCATAGCACACAAAGTGACTTTCACTAGATGAAGTCTTCTTTTCATCACCCAAAGTGACTTTGTCTATTGTAAGTAGTAGATGATTCTTCTTGGCAGACAAGGCTTCTTCCCTAATGGACAAAATAACTTTGTTTATTGAAATCAGCAGACGAAGTTGCAGGCCATAGATAAATTCTTCCAGGTTGTTTGTCTATTGGTTTGTCTATCATAAGTGATAGACAAAGTTGTGACATATAGATGAATCCTCTTTTAGTCACTCATATGATGGGTTGTTTGTTAAGTAATAGACAATGTGTTAAGGCATGGATGACTTGCTTCTTCAAAGGTTGTTTGATGGTTTGATTACTGCTAGTGGTAGACAACTCTTTTAGATGAAGGCGATAGACAAAGTTATCTTCTATAGCTGTTGTGCCACTTTTACTCCATCTTCTATATTTTCTACAGAGATTGTAGATAGGTTCCTTGGCTTCTTTAGTTTTCAGATGAGCATTACATGAGAGACAAATGGCTGAGTAATTTGATCCATTTTATCTCCTTCATTTATCTAATTTCAGCTCAATTTCATCTCTTGCTTCTGCAAACTAAATTTGTCTATTTCTTGTAGACAAGTGTTGATTATAAGTAGTTCTTCTGACTTATCTGTGGAATGATTTGTCTAAATTTTCCTGAGGCAGATGCTATCTAATACTGACTTTATCTATAGACAATTTGCTTGATCACTCATTGACGCTTGAGCTTCATAGCTATAGATTTACTTAATGGCTTCTTTTCAAAGCTTTAGTGTCATTCTTTCTGATCATACTTATCTTCTTTCGATTAGTGGATTGTGCTTGCTGATGTGTTCTCTGTGTATGCTATCTATTATATTCAAATTGCTTCCTTGTATGTTTAGATTTGTTTCTGTAATGCTTGGGAACACAACTGCTAATACCACATATGTTCACTCATATGTCGTTACTCATCATTAAAACCTGGCTATTTGCCATATGCATCATTTGGTTCAACATTCTCCCCCTTTTTGATGATGACAAAACATTTGAGTGAAATACCTTTCAGAGAGAATAATCATTAGTGTGAATGAAATTTATGCATGGATAAATGTATTATGGCTCCCCCTGACTTTGTACTCAGTTTGCTTATTTAACTTCTCCTATTTTTAGATTTTGGCTCATGTGGCTCAGCTCCCCTTGAGTAGGTACAATAATTAAAATTTACTCGTATATCATCCTAATCCTATTTTTACTATGGTCCTATTTTCACTCATTACATATATTTCTCCCTCTTTTTGTCATAATAAAAAAGATCAATGATTTTCAAGTATTCAGTATTATCTGAGAAAATATACTTTATTAATGTGTGAGATAAGTGTACAAAATATAGACAAAATCAAGGTATAAAGCATTTAATAGTCTAAACATTGTCCTTAGGTTGTATAATTCTTCCCTTATAATTGACAACCTTAAGTCAAAGTTGAAATATAGGATCTGCTAAATATAGATAAGGAAGAGGTTTTCCTCAAGCATTGGCTTTAGCATTAGCTGCCATCCTTCTTTTGTATATAAAGTGTGACTTATGAGAATGGAGTTAATATGTATTTAATTTTCTAAGCGGTCATCAACTTTTGAAGGATTAGAAACTGTTATCTTAAATAATGTAGACTTGAGCTTGCAAGCTGGGGCTTTGTATCTCAAAGAAGGAGGAGGATTAGGTAAAGTAGGAAGAGGAGATGCTATCTTAGAAGAAGAGGTATTGGATGATGGAATCCCAAATTTTGTGGAAACAAATCCTTCTGGTTCAATTACTCTTAACTTTTCAAAATACTTTGGATTATTAAACTCAGGAAAGGGTGAAGGTATCTTTGCAAAATATGCATTAATTTGTATGAACCTGTGCTATCAATGTATATCGTATGGGAGATAGAACAAATTGGGGTCGGATGCTTCAAGTAGGGGTTTATTTGTTTGAGGAGGAGTTGGGGTAACTGGTGATGATGATGATGGTCCTTGGAAATTTAGTATGAACATATCAACAAATTTCTTATATATTTGGAATATCAAGCTTGGAGTTTTTAGAAAAATGCCTATTAATGATATCAACATTAAGTTTTATGAATTCAGGGTCATCAAAATGTGGGAATGGAAGATCCATATAACTGAAACTTTCCTTTTGAGCTTTCAAATCAGATGAAGCACATTTATTTATCTTTTATTTGTGCTGAATTTCTTCTTTTGTTAATTTTATCTTTTTAATAAGTTTTATTGGTGATGGAATGGAAATATCAAGAGGTACAAATATTTGAGGATCTTTTGTAGTAGTGAGATAGAATTCTTTTGAGAAATATAGAGGTGTTTTTCCTTTTTCAGTGGTAGTGAATTTCCTAGTTTTAGTAATAGAGTGATGAGGGTGTGTGGTTTTATGGGAGATATTTAATGAAATGTGAGGGTTTTTCTTTAAGATGGTTTTTATGGTTTTGAGAATTTGAGCAAGTGGTATTTCTAAATTAGAGAGTGCTTCATCTGACTTAGATGGAGATGAATGTAAGGAAGATGTAGAACTTGGAAAGTTGTGAGTTATATGAGCAAAAGAAGAAGTTGAGAAATGGGTACTCCTAATTGGTGAAATATATTTGGTTCTATGGACTAGAGAAAATTTTGGAGAGGATTGGAATAATTGTGTTTGACTCTGATGGATTTGGATGAGGAAATTAGAGTCTCTAGTTTTTTATCTAATGAATCCATCTTAACCTTGAGAGCTGAAAAGAATGTTTCAACACTGATAAGTCTTCTTTTTAGGTCATGTGGAATGGGTTGAGTTGGTGAAGCTGAGTGGGTTGGTCTGAATGATTTTATATAGTGAGGTGGAGATGATGCAGTTATTGCCTCTACTTCTATTGCTGCTAAGCTTGAATGTACATGTTCCTCTTGTTAATTCCCTGATCTTTCTTCTTTAGTTCTTATTCTTTCTACTACAGGATCTTCATTTTCAATTCTTGCACTTTCTTTATCAGAGAAGTAATCTTGGATCAACTCATTTATCATTTCAGTCACAAAATTTTCAGTGACATCTTCTCTATCTAGCTCATCAGTTTGTATATAAGAATTGACAACTTCTACTACTATTGAGGTAATTTCCTCCGTTTCTTCTCTAACTAATTCAGCTCTTTCTTCTTCTTCTTCTTCTTCTTCTTCTTCTTCTTCTTTAACCCTTTTTCTTGCCTTCTTTGCTCTCTCAGTGACTACGCCTTTTGATGAGATGGATATCCCTATTCTTTTCAGTGTCACCATGTTAATCATGTCTGAATACTTGAATTCTACTAGTAGTTCATGTGATAGATTCACCTCTGCCTTTATGAATATTTTGGTCATTGCCATTCCATAGGGTAGAGGAACTCTTAATGATGATTTTACTTGATGAAGTTGTTCAAACATGAGTTTGGCTAGATCTAACTTCTGCCTATATTTCAGCGCTAATAGAATCCTTGCATTCCTTTCTAAAATGTTATCCTTGCTTTCAATCTTGGGATATAAATTATTGCTTAGGACATTATGAACAAGTCTCAAATTTATATGTAGATTCTTAGGGTTAAGACTTTTTACATCATCCCCAATGGTTGCCTCTGTTAGCTGTGAAAATAGCTCTTTCCTGGGTTTTGGCCACTCAAATATTTGCATTTCAATTATGGGGAGATTTAAGCATTCTCTGATGCTTTCAGGGGACATGTCTATTTTCCCAATCCAGGACTTCTTCATCTTAGGATCATAGTTGCAAAGAAGTATTTTCACCATTCTCGAATAGCATTTATCTTTGCAACTCATGAAGTCATTCCACCCTTGGAAGCTTATCCAATTGCAAACTTCCATCTTCATTTCTTTGAAGAAATCAAAATCAATAGCCTTCCTTTTCGGTGCCTTCCTTTTGTTATACTTGCTCATAAACTCATGATAGCTTTGTTCATCATTTCGGAAGATTACCTCAAGATGCTAGTTTCTATGAGCCCTTAGTTTGTGCTCCATCTCTGTTAGTTGAGGTTTTAGGGTTTTGAAGTGGAGGAACTTAGAAGATTTTTGGCTACGAGATGAACAAGGAAAAATGGCGCCAAGAAGACGAGGACTAGAGAGGAAAATAGCAGGATTTTGAATCGCCTTCTTCTAGAAAGAGGATTTTTATCACTAATAGTGAATGCGAGAGGTGGGTTTGAGATAAAGTTAAAAGAAGGGTTTTATCAAGTATGTCCTCGGGAGCTTCAGACAAATTTGGTGGAATCAGACAAGCCTACAAACAAAGTGAAGATTTCATCTATGGCCAAATATGAAATGATGGGATTTTTCAATTTATTTTTGATCCGAGATAAACATGATTGTTGAGGAGATAATATTAGTTTATTTATTATTAAAAGTTTTTAATTTTCTGAGGTTTGAGTGATTAATCTCTTTATATGCATAAGCAAATCAATGAGGCATGTATAAATGATTCTGAATGATATACTTTCAATTTTATAAGTAGCTTACTATGTATGGCATTCAAGATATGCTATCAATCAAGTAACATTCAAAGAAAATATAGATTTCTTAAAGATTTGAGAATTTAAATCAGAAAGTTACCTCATTTTTTTTGAACTGATAAGATAATGAAAATTGCTTACTTGATGGTCTTCGGCTCCTGTGAATTCTCATGAGTGTTTCTTCTGACTTCTTCTATTTTTGTAACTCTTGCTTAGAATCAATTGCTTGGGGTCTCTTGGATCTTATTAGCTTTGTTACATATAATTTCTAATGTATCTTTAACAAAGCTATATATCAATGTTCTATCATGCTTAGTGGGAGACAGTAGTTTCAAAATTTTTAGAATCTATAATATATATCATTAATGCATAAGAGTATGTGAATGACTTGTCCTAGAGCAGGAATGTTGTACAACGATTTGGCCAAAGGAATCTCTTCACAAGTTTACTTCTGGTAGTTAAAACTAACATGTGAAGCCTGCTCTGATACCACTTGTTGGTCCCATGTAAATGAATAACTCAAGAGGGGAAGGGTGAATTGAGCACAAAAAAATTATGGCCAAATAAAAATTAATGAGTTAAGAAGTAGTGATGTTGTACGTATGTAATTTTCATATTTGATTGTTTAATCAACATGACTGCTTCACTTCCAAATTCGACTTCTCTTAGCCATTCTTTATGCCAAACAAATTGTAGTGTGTGTGATATGATATGAATGATAATGTTATGCTTAATGAAGTAATGAAGAGTAAAACCAACTGCACAAATACATACACACATCATAAGTTTTTATAGTGGTTCTGGAACCCCATTCCTACATCCACTATTCCAAGGGCACCAACTCATTGTGCCTTAGGTTCCACTATATCCCATATAATGAAAATACAAAGTGCTCCCAACACTTTTCTAGATTCCAACTCTAGGGGGCATAAACAGTATTCCCAACACTCTTCTGGATTTCAACTCAAAGGGGTATAAATACAGTGTTCCCAACACTCTTCGAGTTTCACAACCTCACCAGGAAACTCACTAGTTTCCAAAATCACCAATAAACTTATTGTTTTTTCAGAGCTCACCAACAACTCATGCAATGTGGTTTTCTTGAGCTCACCACCAACTCTCATAGCTAATTAATAACACTTATTTTGCATATTGCATTGCCTCTTTACTAGGCCGATTTGTACAAATGCTAGCCTCATATAAAATGATATCTTGTTAAAACTCATTAGATATCAATTCTCCAGGTGTTTGATTAAGATAGAACTTTTAGGTTCATTGTCTATTAGTGCAATGGAGATTGATTATCTAGGAGGAAGCATAGTCTGATTGAGAGATGTCATTTGATTGAACTCTATTCTGATTTTTCTCTCAGCTTCCTCAACCTTCTTTGTTGAAATTGCACTACCTATATATTATTTGAGAAATTTATGCTCGTTGGAGCTAGTTAACTTTCCTTTGAATGTTGAAGACCATTCTAATTTCTCCCATTGAAGGACTATCTTCTTGAGAAACTCATTTGTAGTTGCAAAGCCTATAGTGCCTTTCTTGAAAAAGATGCTTTTCTAGTTTTAGCAAATGTCAGATAAAGACTTTTTTGCTTGGCTGACTCATCAGATGACTTTCTCTTTGTAGACGATGTTTCTTTCATTTAGGCGAATAGCTTTGTTTGTTGTTAGTGGCAGATGATCTTTGTGGCATTGACAAAGCTTTTTCATAGCACACAAAGTGACTTTCACCAAATGAAGTCTTCTTTTCATCAACCAAAGTGGCTTTGTTTGTTGTAATTAGTAGATAATTCTTCTTGGTAGATAAGGCTTTTTTCTTGATAAACAAGATGACTTTGTCTATTATTCGTCTGTTGAAATCAGTAGACGAAGTTGTAGGCCATAAACAAAGTGTTCCAAATGGTACATCTGTTGGTTTGTCTATCGTAAGTGATAGATGATTGTGGCATGTAGACGAATCCTCTTTTAGTCCCTCATATGATGGGTTATTTGTTAAGTAATAAATGACTCGTTGAGGCATGGACAACTTACTTCTTCAAGGGTTATCTGATGGTTTGACTGTGGCTAGTGGCAGACAACTCTTATAGACGAAGACAATAGATAAAGTTATCTTTTATAGTTGTTATGTCGCTTTTACTCCATCTTCTATATTTTCTGTAGAGATTGCAAATAGGTTCTTTGGCTTCTTTAGTTTTCAGATGAGTATTATATGAGAGATAAATGCCTGAGTAATTTAACTCCATTTTAGCTTCTTCATTTGTCTGATTTCAGCTTAGTTTCATCTCTTGCTTCTGGAAACTAAATTTGTCTATTTCTTATGGACAAGTGTTGATCATAAGTAGTTTTTCTAACTTGTCTATGGAATGATTTGTCCGAGTCTTCCTGAGGTAGATGCTGTCTGACATTGACTTTATCTGTAGACAATTTGCTTGATCACTTATTGAGGCTTGAACTTCATAGCTACAAATTTACTTAATAGCTTCTTTCTAAAGTCTTAGCATCATTCTTTCTGATCATACTTGTCTTCTTTCGATTACCGAATTGTGCTTGCTGATATGTTCCCTATGTGTGTTATCCACTATATTAAAATTGCTTCCCTATATGTTTAGATCTATTTCTACGTTGCTTGGAAACACAACTGCTAGTACCATTATTGTTCACTCATATGTTGTTACTCATCATCAAAACCTGGTTGTTTGCCGTATGCATCAATTTGTTCAACATTAAGGACATATGTGTAGAAGGGTTTTTAAAAATCAAAAGTTTTGGAGCAATTAAGCCCTTGCATCATATGTTCTGAGTAGGTGTCTCAAAACTTCTGTGGCAAATGTTAATTGTGAAAAATTATTCTGAAATTCTATCAAAATTTCTAAATTACTTTTAAAAGTATTCTAAATGTTGGGATTTTAACATTTATAATTGATCTTAGATATCTTAATTATTATGATGTGAACATCAACATTATAAAATGATAAAATAATGTAATATGCATTTTATGTGCATGGATTTAGTACACCAAGTTCTCTCTTAATTTTGCAGAATCTATCCTCTAGAAGTGGTTTTCTAAAAATGTTTGCTAACTAATTTTTAGTTGGTACATATTTTAAACAAATATCATAATTTTGTACATGATCTCTAATAAAGTGATGTCTGACCTCTATGTCTTTAATTATGGAATACAATACTAGATTCTTTGCCAGATTTATTGCATTATTATTATCACATCTAATAGATGTATCAACATATTTTAAACCATAATCATTCAATTGTTGTTTCATCCATAAAATCTATGCACAACAACTACCAATAGTTACATATTCAGCCTCAGTAGTTGATAAAGCAATAGATGTTTGTTTCTTGGAGAACCATGATATGATCATGCTTCCAAGAAACTGACATGATCCTGAGGTACTCTTCCTATATACCTTATATCCTATAAATTCTGAGTTAGAGTACCCAACTAATTCAAAGTTTGAACTATTTAGATACCATAAACCAAGGTTTGGAATATCTAAAAGGTATCTAAAGATTCTCTTAATAGCAACTAGATGTGTTTCTTTAGGATCTAACTGGAATCGTGCACCCACACAAACACTGAACATGATATCTTGTCTACTTGCAATTAAATATAAAAGGCATCCTATCATGCTTCTATAGAGTTTTTGATAGATAGATTTACCTTTTTCATCCTTATTCATTTTAATGAATGTACTCATTGGTGTGGCCAATGGTTTTCCTTCTTCTAAGTCAAATTTCTTGAGTAATTCTTTAGTGTATTTTGCTTGATGGATAAAGATTCCTTCCTTCATCTATTTTACTTGAAGTCTTAGAAAGAAGTAAATCTCACTCATTAAACTCATCTCAAAATTTCCATGCATGACTTTAGAGAAATCTTGATAGAATTTATCATTAGTTGCACCAAATATAATATCATCTACAAAGATTTGAACAATCAATATATTACTTTTGTCATGCTTAATGAAGAGTGTGTTATCTACTTTTAGTAAATCCCTTTTCTATTAAGAATTTACTTAGTCTCTCATACCATGCTGTAGGAGCTTGTTTTAATCCATAAAAAACTTTCTTGAGTTTAAAAACATGGTTTGGACGGTAAGGATCTTCAAACCTAGGAGGTTGTTCTACATAAACTTATTCATTAATGAAACCATTCAGAAATACACTTTTGACATCCATTTGGTAAAGCTTGAAATTCATGAAAGATCCAAATACTAGCAAAATTTTAATAGCTTCAATTATGGCAATAGGAGAATATGATTCTTCAAAGTCTATTCCTCCATCTTGATAGTATCATTTTGTTACTAATCTTGCTTTATTTCTTATCCATATACCAGATTCATCTAATTTGTTCCTAAAGAACCACTTAGTTCCTATAATAGATTGATGGTTGGGCATTCGAACAAGCATCTAGACATTATTACATTTGAATTGGTCCAATTCTTCTTGCATAACTATAATCCACTTTTCAGCTTCTAAAGCTTGATCTATGAAAGTTGGTTTTAATTGAGAAATGAAAGCAAAATTATCACATATTTGATGTTATGAAAATCTAGTTCTCACTCTATCAAAAATATCACAAATTATTTGGTTTTCAGGATGATCATGCATGAACCTTCAATCTTTGGGAAAGAACTTATTACCTTCATTATTTACCTCGTTGATAGATGGTCCATTATCCATTTCTTTTTCATCCTTTTTTTGATTGTGAAAAATCTTTGTCATTATCTTGTATCTTTATTTTCTTCACAGATGTTGTGAGTTCTCTTGTCTCATCATCAAAATCACTTATCCTTCTAGAGGGGTTAGTACTTCCATCAAATTTGACATGAATGGATTCTTTTATAGTTTTATTCTTTTGATTGTAGACTCTAAATGCCTTGCTAACAATAGAATAACCAAGAAAAATGTCTTCATCAAATTTGCTGTCAAATTTGCCACTATTTTCCTTCCCATTGTTAAGAATGAAACATTTGCAACCAAAAGTGTGGAAATGAGAAATATTTGGTTTTCTACCATAATATAATTCAACTAGAGTTTTCTTGAGTATAGATCTAAAAACATTTTTGAATGTAGTATGAAGTATTCATTGCTTCAGCCCAAAAATATTAAAGTAAATTATATTCACTCAACATTGTCCTTACCATATCTTGCAAGGATCTATTTTTTCTTTCAACAACTTTATTTTGCTTATGTGTTTTTGGTTGAGAGAATGTGTGCAAAATTCCATTGCTTTCACAAAAAGAAGTGAATTTTTTATTTTTAAATTCTCCACCATGATCACTTCTTATGGATACTATATGAGAATCTTATTCATTCTATACATGTTTGATAAATGTTTCAAAGAATAAAAAAGTCTCATCTTTAGAAGCGAGAAACATTATCTAGGAGATTCTAGAATAGTCATATACAATGACATATGCATAATGGTTCCCTCAAAGACTTCTAGTTCTTGTTAGTCCAACAAGATCCATTTCTAGCAACTGAAGTGGTTTACTTGTATATACTTCTTTAGTAGATTTGAATGATTCTCTAACTTGCTTTCCTTTTAAGTAAGCATTATATAACTCATTTTGGTCAAATTTTAGTTTGGGTAAGCCAACAACAAGTTCTTTGTTATATAATTTTTCAATCATGAACTTATTGGCATATCCTAGTCTTCTATGCCACAACAACGATTCTTCATTATTCAAGACAAGACATTTGACTTGGATATCACTAAGAATTGACTACTACTTAGAAGATTGTGTTTTAATCCTTCTACTACATATGCGAAATACTAATAGAGGGAGGTTGGCTGATCTTACCAATCCCAACACTCTATCTTTTCCATTATCTTCAAAGGTATCTATTCCTCCATTTTAGCTTTTAATTCTGTGAACAACTTCCTCTCCCCTATCATGTGTCTTGATCAACCACTATTAATATACCATTTGCTACTCCTTGTGGCTCTCAAGCACACCTGTAATAACAAGGTCAAGCTATAATTTTTGGTACCCATTTAAGAATGGGTCCAAGTGGGTTAGTAGTAGAATAGTACCTATTTCTTTCTAGATGCTAGTAATCTATTATTTGGAAATATAGTTGTATTTATTACTTTAGCAATAGTTTTTGGAACCCAAATTAGGTTCTGTTTGGGTTCTAATTTTCTTTCATGATTGTTTTTTTTCTTTCTTTGGTTTTCTCCATCTTTCTTCTTTGTCTTTAGTTTAAATAAAGTAGAAGTCAAATTTTTTCTAAGGGATGATTTTCTACTTTAATGTACTCAAGTTTTATGTTAAGGTTAGTCTTGAGTTGAGTATTTTCTTGTCTTAATTTAGAGCATTCATAGATTGTTCTTTCAAGTTCTCTTTTTATTTTCTTATGTTTAGCTTTAAAGTTTTGAAATCTAAATATAGCTCATCTAATAATTCTTTAAGATCAGAAGTTTAAGGTTTTGGCTTTACCTCATCTTCATGGATAACCTTGATACTTATTCTTGTATGATGCTCTTCTTGATTTCTTTTTTTGGAGCTGAACAAACTGAATTGAGCTTGATTTTCTTCTTCAATTTCATTCAAGCTTTCTTGCATCATATTCTTTAGCATTTCTCATACATCCATAGCTTTCTTCTTCTTTTAAAATTTTTTATTGTTAGAAGTATTATTTTTGTCAAAGTAAGAATTATACCTTTTCTTCTTGTCTCCTTGATTTTTATCTGGTTTTGGGCAGTCAAAGTTCATGTGCCCAGATGTAACACCCCACACCCCCACCCTATGCATTTTGGCTATCTAATAAATTATTTTTTATTAGGGCCTATGAGGGACGCTACCACTTCCCTTCTTCTTAAGGCAAGTCTTCCCATAACCCCACAATTTTTTTTAATTTTCAAGGAGATATCCTACCATAAATCTGGTAGAGTCTCCCCTAAAATATCAAAATCAAAAACTGAAATACATTAATCAAATAAATGTATAAGATTAATATTTATAAACAATAATACCAGCCATACAACCATACCCATACCACAGTTTACTTCCTAGGACCAGAATTGATCATGATGGTAATTCTTTTTACTAAGCTCACATAGATCTATTTACACAGATCTATTTACACAAATCTAGTTAAATCATTATTTGTAACACCTAGGGTGTTAATTTTGGGTTAATTATGTGTTGGTTAATGAAGCAATGTGATTTTTCAATAAAATGAATCAAGTATTATGAAGTATATGAAAGTTTTATGAAATCAAGTTAGGTAAAATCATATATGCATGATTATATGACTTGCTTACAAGTTAATTAAGATAAAATTTTGCATAATTATGTATATTTTATGTGGAATAAATGATGGAAAAAGATTGGGGAAAGAAATATTGAAAAATCAGAAAATAGGTCCAACCAGCAAAGTGGCACCGGCAGCGTTGGTCGAGGTAGGTGGGGACAGGTAGCGGTGTTGGTGGTGATTTAAGTTGGTTGGATGACTTTTTTGGCCATTTCTCTATTTTGTTTTCTCTAGTTCATCTTGTTTCTTCAACCCCTTTTTCCCTAGCCCCATTTAGCTTAATTTCTTGCTATCTTAGCTAGGATATCATCTTGCCTAGCTAGATAATCAAGTGATCTTTCATTTAAACTGAATTTCCACCCATTGGAACTATGTAAAAAGAAGAAAATGGAAGAAACATTAGATTTTCATAAAATGGAAGGATCAATAGGGAGCTAAGAGCCTGGTGTTTTATTTGGGAATGATGGCTATGATTATAAGTGAAGGTAAGCTCGATTTCCCAACCGAATCTCAAATTATCGATGTTTTTTTAGGGTTTTGGAAAATGAGAGATTTTGGGGATAAAATTGATGTATATGCTTATAAATCATAGGAGAAATGAATTAATGCAATGATTATAATGATTTAGCTAATGAAATTGTGAATTTTGTTGAGCTAGAGTTTCTATGAATAGTGAAATTTGGGCATTTCCTGATTTTCTTGAATTAATCATGGGATAAATGATTAGTGGCATGATTGTTACATTTTAGAACATATATGGATTGATTTGAACCAAAGGAATCAAATTTTAGGCTATTTCCTAAGTAGGGATTAAAGAAAAATTTTATGTTTTGACCATATGGACCAAAAATTGATTAGATTACATGTCTAATTAGATAGTTACTGAAGTTAATGGCATACTAGTTATGCTATGTGATGATAACATGTGGTTGGAAGTGGAATTCCTTAAGAACCCTTATTGAAATATTATGATTTACATTATGCCTATTAGTCATTTGATAAAACGTCCCAATGAGAGATAAATTGAGTTTGATTATGACTCTAAGACCCTTATAGAAAGCAATGAATGGCTAATTATTTGGGATGTATTTAAAGTTTAAATGACATGTTAGAAATGTTAACTAAATGTTGAATAAATTGGCTTTTGATTACATATTGATGAGTATGCAATTATGCATTTAGAAAATATAAGGGATTAGCAATGAATCAATCATAGTATCTAACTTAATAATTTGAAATGAATCAATTTGAGTTGTGTTTTTAAAGGAATGGGATTGTTGCTTTATATAGGATGATCTAAGAATGATGAAAAGAGATATAAAGCTTGAGATACATATAGCGGATGACTCAAGGTAAGTAGGCTCCCCTTTGTTTTGTTTGAATGTATGATTGGGCGGAGATAATGAATATCCCATTGATTTGATCCCAGGCATGGATGTTTTGGTTGGGAATAGTAAATACCCCATCTTGTTTAAGATTGTTGTTATATTGGCTTGTTAGGGATAATGAGTATCCCTTGAACTAGAATATTTGATATTTTGATTTGATAAGAATGTTGATGTGAGGGATATAGAATATCCATTTGTTATGTGATTAGTGATGATCGATTCCATAGGAAATTAATTGGTTAGATGGGAATGATAGTGATTCCCTATTTTGTATAAAGTAAGGATCATATGCTTTGGTAATTGACACAGTTGTGTCTTAGATGGATGATTGAGCCATAAGGCCATCTATTGAGTATATAAAGGATGGTTAGAATATGGAGATGAGGATCATCCCCTGATTATTGGATTGGAATAATGAGGACATGGTCCTCATAATATGAATGGTGTATTATGTCTTTGATTATGAATGGATTGAATTATGTAAATTATGAAGTGATTAATTATTGTTGATTATTTGTGCCTACTGAGTTACTCAGACTCATGACCTCTAGTTTAAATTTTAATTGACAAGTCAAGCAAAAGATTCATGAGAAAGACTAAAGATATTTGGATGGTATGTTTGAATGTCGGGATTTGAAGTCCTTTTGTATAATTATATATTAGAAATTTTCATATTGTAATTATATAATTGTAATTAAAAGATTTGAATTGATGTATTAAAGATGTAGATTGGTATGTCTTAGTAAATGATGTATAATATTGTGATAGTATGAAATAGTTTCCATGTAGTATATTGCCATCATGGTATGATACAGATTCTGGGCTGTGGGAAGGTTTGACTAATGAATAAGTATGATTTGAATTATATTTATTAAAATTATAGTTCTATGTGTGACTTAGAATTGTGAATATTGGTAATTAGAAACTTTGAGTTTGAGTGCTTGTATATTAGGTTTCAATATCGATAATTCAGAGGAGACTCTGCCTAAGTTTTGGGAGAATTGTTCCTTTAAAAATAAGAAATAGTGGGGTTATGGGAAAACTTTCCTTAAGAAGCAGGGAAATGGTAACATCCTGCATAGGCCCAATAGAGCATAATCTTTGGATGATCAAAATGCATAGGGTGGGGGTGTG
Organism: Pouteria campechiana; assembly: GCA_036873735.1. Taxonomy (NCBI): domain Eukaryota; kingdom Viridiplantae; phylum Streptophyta; class Magnoliopsida; order Ericales; family Sapotaceae; genus Pouteria; species Pouteria campechiana. The sequence continues at coordinate 15,609 of JAYJMB010080373.1, forward strand.
GGGCATTACAAATGGTATCAGAGTCCAATAACTTATTTGTGAGATAAGTTTTAATTAAGAGATGAACCCAAAACTATAATGCCAATGATGGTGGAAAGTAATAGGAAATGGACTTGTGAGATATATGGGAGAGCACTAGAATTTAAGGGAGAGATGTTAATTATACATCAAAGGCATGAGTAAGGGAAATGAAGCACTTAGAAAATTGTATAAATGTTATTTGGTGTAAATGCTATTGATATGAATGGTTATGAAAGGAAATAGATATGAAAGGAAGGTGCTAGTGCTGTAATAAATAGCATGATGATGATTTAGAATTGATACATAATTGTTGGAAATAGAGTAGCGCAGTAGAAGCATAGTGGTGTTATATCCATCTTGTTTGAATGTTAAATGTTATTGTTTTATAGAGTTTGTGAATAAGATTGATTTTATCTAATATGACATGATATGATATGATCTTTAGATATTTACTTGAGGAAATGACCTTATTTTGATATTTTGTTAGATTAATGATCATATTCTTAGGAACTTTGAGCATTACTTTATGAAGTTTTAATGGTGACCAATTGTATACAAGATGATAAGTGTATTGTAATTGGCTTGTAAGCATGTGAATTGATTGACTTAGTAAATATGACAAAATTGTGTTGATTATCATTGGATTTCATTTGAAATTGTAATTAGTAATAGTGTGAATAATTGATGTAAATGATGATATGAAGTAAGTGAGGATATTCTAATTATATATGTTTTCCTTGTAAAATTGAGATGAATTCCATCGAGATTGTTGGGATATGTATATTATGACAACTACTATAAAATAAGATGGCATGATAATAATGCTTCGATTATAGTAAGTGTTGATATTGTTGTATTTATGAATGTTACTCGATTTACAACATTGAATTTTGTTATGGCTCATTTAAATTATTGATAATTGAACTATTGATTAATAAGATTGTATAATTCCATGTATGAGTAACATTGAATTTCACTATGGGCCTAAACTATTTGAGTCAATCTATGTTAATTATTAAGAATAGGTATAGATAAAAATTGAATTAGTTTGCATTGAGTTGAATTGAACAAGTTAATTGGGAATGAATGATAAGCTAAGGAACTTGCGGAATGAAAACTCAAGAACTGGAGAGATAGTGTTAACAGATACAAGTGGATTCCGTTACAGATATAAGTGAATCTGTGAAGGAGGGTTTGAATTATAAAGGAAATTGTATATGAACTAAAAGTAGTATATCAAAAACATAGGGACAAATGTGTATTGTCCTATACTGTTATGAATTCCAGAGTACTCCAAAATTTTAGGTATATTGAAATTAATGATGATTGTTAGAAATTGAAAATTTATTTTGTTTGATTAGTTGTGATGAAGCATGGGATCTCTTAAGTTCAAATAGTGGTGCAAACCTTGATGGATGGTCAATTAATTTAATTAATTGAATATTATATGCATTTTACTGAATAAGTTTTGTCATGAGATATATGATAGGAACTTTGAGAACTTAAATTGTGAGTGATTAGCATGAAAGATTGTATGCTTACGTTTTCCTTGAATAACTTTGCTTGTGTTTGATTGAATAAAATGATAGGTATATCTTGATCGGAAATAATGACATGCCTATGAATTGCTGAATGAATTGTTAAGCCCTGTTTATTTATCTATGAATGATGAATTGATATAGTTTTATATATTAAATTACATTGAATATTGTTATGAGTCGAGCAAATTGATGGATGCATTTGATCAAAGCTTGTACTTTGGGTTAATGAAGTAATTAAGTATGAGTTTAGTAATTTGATTAAGAATTTGAAATACATACTTGAGTTTGGATATTTGTAATAATAGCAAATTATTAAACCCTAGTTGCTTCACAAATTAAACGGATCAAATGATTACAGATTTGATATTTAATCTAGCAATAGGTTGCAATGAATAATAAACTAGTAGGCCTCGTAGCAATTAAACACAACAATCCTAATCATAAATAAAGAAAAGCATTCAATACTCAAAGTATAAATTGAACAATTAAATCAAATTTGATCTCATAGTATATTGATTCTGAGGCTTCTATCTCCTTAAACCAAGAATAAAAGTTTAGCCACATAGGACAATGAAATCACAAATAAAATAAAATAGAAGAAAGAAGAAGAAGATTTGCTGTCGAAAGCCACCAAAAGTCCTCCTCAAAACCCTAGCAAAAAGAAGCCCCAAAAATCATGAGAAATTGCTATTTATACAGAGTCAAAATATGCAAAATCTGCAATTTCCATAAGTTTCAAAAAGTTGGGAATGGAATTAGGCACCGTCAGCACCACCTTGTTGTCTCCGATGGTGTGGTGTAAAGTGGATTGGTGCCGGCCCGGTGCCAGTCTACTGCCTCTGGTGATGATTTTGGCTTCTCCTTAGCATGTCATTTGGCATAAGATCCATACCGGGAGATCTTTAAACTGACCAAAATAGAATTCGAGCCATCATCTGAAGTTGTACAAATTCCTCAATTGACTTGTTTTTGCACTTAACCACTCCAATTGTCTCCTAAATCAAAATATAAGAATAATAAGTATATTTAGGAATCAAACAGGTGTAAAAGATTAAGTATTAAGATAATAAAATATTATATTTTACATTCTCATCACTAGTGTTAACATGATTTTATTCGCACTTTGAGTCCCTTAGATGGGATATTGTTTATGTACCTGTAGAAATAAAATTTTATTGAATGATTAGATATTTTTGGTCTTAGTGTAATATCATCGAAACTTGATGACAATTACCATCTTTTGCACATAATTAATATGTAACTGGGTAGAATTAAGTAGTAATGATGATACAAGTTATGTATTGAATTGTAATTTAAGACAATAATGAAAATTGCATGAATTGACAGTTTCAAGGATCATACTTTTTGTAAGGAGGGAGGATTGTAACACCTAGGGTGTTAATTTTGGATTAATTATGTGTTGGTTATGTGTTAGTTAATGAAGCAATGTGATTTTTCAATAAAATGAATCAAGTATGTATGAAAATTTACTGAAATTGAGCCAAGTAAAATCATATGTGCATGATTATATGGCTTTCTTACTAGTAAATTGAGGTAAAATTTTGTGTAATTATGTATATTTTATGTGGAATAAATGATGAAAAAGAATGGGGAAAGAAATGTTGAAAAATTAGAAAATAGGTCAAACTAGCAAAGTGGCACCGGTCGAGGTAGGTGGCAATGGGTGGCAGCAGCGCCGGTCAGAGATTTAAGTTGGTTGGTTAATGTTTTTGGCCATTTCTCTATTTTGTTTTCTCTAGTTCATCCCATTTCTTCACCCCCTTTTGCCGTAGCCCTATTATTTTAGCTAGGATGTCATATTTCCTAGCTAGATAATCAAGTGATCTTTCATTTAAACCGAATTCCAACCATTGGAATTGTGTAAAATAGAAGAAAATGGAAGAAACATCAAATTTTCACAAAATGGAAGGAGCAATGGGGAGCTAGGAGCTTGGTGTTTTGTTTGGGAAGGACAGTTGTGCTTGTAAAAGAAGCTAAGCTCAATTTCCCAATCGAATCTCACAGATTATCAATTTTTTATGGATTTGGAAAATGATAGATTTGGGGGATAAATTTGATGTATATGCTTATAAATCATAGAAGAAACGATTTAATGCAAAGATTATAATGATTTGGCTAGAAAAATTATGAATTTTGTTGAGCTAGAGTTTCTATGAATGGAAAATTTTGGGCATTTCCTGATTTTTTTGAATTAATCATGGGGTAAACAATTAATTGCATGATTATTATGTTTTAGAAAATACATGGATTAATTCGGACCATTGGAATCGAATTTTAGGCTATGCCCTAAATAGGGATTAAAGAGAAATTTTATGTTTGGACCATATGGACCACAAATTGATTAGATTAAACATCTAATTAGATAGTTATTGAAGTTAATGACATACTAGTTATGTTATCTGATGATAACATGTGGTTGGAAATGGAATTCCTTAAGAACCCTCATCAAAATATTATGAGTTACATTGTGCCTATTAGTCATTTGATTTAATACCATAATGAGAGATAAATTGAGTTTGATTATGATTCTAAGACCCTTATAGAAAGGAAGGAATGACTAATTATTTGGGATGTATTTAAAGTTTAAGTGACATGTGGGAAAGGTTAACTAAATGTTAAATATATTGGCTTTTGATTATACATTGATGAGTACACAATTATGCATTTAGAAAACATAAGGGATTAGCAATGAATCAATCATAGTATCTAACTCAATAATTTGAAATAAATTAGTTTGAGTTATGTTTGTAAATGAATGGGATTATTGCTCTATACAATATAATCTGAGAATGATGAAAAGAGATATGAAGCTTGAGAAACATATAGCAGATCACTCAAGGTAAGTAGATTCCCCTTTGTTTTGTTTGAATGTATGATTAGGTTGGGATAATGAATATCCATTGATTTGATTTTGGGCATGGATGTTTTAGTTGGGAATAGTAGATACCCCATCTTGTTTAAGATTGATGTTATATTAGCTTGTTAGGGATAATGAGTATCCCTTAAACTAGAATATTTGATATTTTGATTTGATAAGAATGTTGATGTGAGGGATATAGAATATCCCTGTGTTATGTGATTACTGATGATCGATTCCATAGGCAATTAATTGGTTGGATGGGAATGATAGTGATTCCGTATTTTGTATAAAGGATCATATGATCTTGTAATTGACATGGTTGTGTCTTAGATGAATGATTGAGCCATAAGGCCATCTATTAAGTATATAAAGGCTGGTTAGAATATGGAGATGAGGATCATCCCTTGATTATTAAATTTGAATAATGAGGACATGGTCCTCATAATATGAATGATGTATTATGTCTTTGATCATGAATGGATTGAATTATGTAAATTATGAAGTGATTAATTATTGTTGATTATTTGTGTCTCCTAATTGAGTTGCTCGGACTCACGACCTCTTATTTAAATTTTAGTTGCTAGGTCAAGCAAAAGATTCATGAGAAAGACTGAAGATATTTGGATGGTATGTTTGAATGTTGGGATTTGAAGTCCTTTTGTATAATTATATATTAGAAATTTTCATATTGTAATTATATAATTGCAATTAAAATATTTGAATTGATGTATTAAAGATGTAGATTGGTATGTCTTAGTTTATGATGTATAATATTGTGATAGTATGATATAGTTTCCATGTAGTGTATTGCCATCATGGTGATACAGATTCTAGGCTGTGGGAAGGTTTATCTAATGAGTAATTATGATTTGAGCTATATTTATTAAAATTGCATTGTTATATATTATTTAGAATTGTGAATATTGGTAATTAGAAACTTTGAGTTTGAATGCTTGTATATCAGGTTTCAATATTGATAATTCAGAGAAGACTCTACCCAATTTTTGACAAAATTGTTCCTTTAAAAATAAGAAATGGTGGGGTTATGGGAAAACTTTCCTCAAGAAGAAGGGAAGCGGTAACTTCTTACGTAGGCCTAATAGAGCATAATCTATCAGATGATCAAAATGCATAGTGTGGGGTTCTAGGGTGTTACATTATGACATGCTAATATATTTTATTACACATCATTTGAAAATATCTAAATATACTTATACAAGTACACAATGGTTTTACAACCCCAACACATCATACCATCATGGTGGTAGGCTCAGGAAAACTATGAAGTTTACTATTGATCTTTAAAACTAGTGAGTTCCTAGAGAGCTAGCAAAAACTAGATTGTATTCCATTATATGAGGTATAGTGGAACCTAAGGCACAAGGAGAGTGTGCTCTTGGAAGAGTGGAGTAGGGAAGTTGCCTAAACAACTATAAAAAATTATGTTGTTTGTGTGTGCTTAATTACTTTACTTTCCTTGCACTTTACTATTTTTCTATTTATTTTATATTGCATGGAACACAAACATGAAAAGAGAGAAATTGATTTTACAGTGGTTAAGTAAGAAATTTTTATAAACCCAATTCACCTCTCTCCTCTTGGGTTAAGCCATCATATGGGACCCAACAATTAGTAACTTCATGTGCGACTTTCAACTTGTCCCAAATTTCCTTTTTCAGAATCACACACAGAAATCTTTTCAAACTCAAAAGGCCATAATGCATAGTAGAGGCTATTCTTAGACTTATCATCTCTTTTCACTAGTATAATATCCTCGGTGGTATATTTATTTTCTATATTTGCGACAGTCTTACTGTAACACCTGGGGTGTTACAAAGTGGTTACTATTTGAAATATTTGCTTAAATTACCAATTGTGGACCAATGTATGTGATTTTATCAGAAAGTAACTTGTACAAGGTGAATTATATGGGATATGAAGAGTACATGTATTTTGGAATGAC
>JAYJMB010080384.1:0-18475 GCA_036873735.1 Pouteria campechiana
ACCGCGTACTCAAAGATCATCAAGCTAATTCACATAATTAGTGATCAGACAATTAAATAAATTAAATGAATGCATTAAACATAATGAATGAAATGAGATGATATTGAATTAATAAACCAACAGTCTCTATTAACAATGTATATTAAGGAGAGCTACATCTTTGCCCTAGAAAAATACAATTAGTTCAAGATAAAAACAAAAAGAAAACTCTCTTAAATATACATGATTGCAAAACTCGAAATCCTTCTCTTGCTTCCTTGGAAAATTTCTTATGTCCAACTCCCTTTGCCAAACTCTGTCTCTCGATCTCTTTAAATAACCCAAGCAATAGGGTTTTAATAGAACTCTTCTAGTATGCATAAAGATCATGTTCCAATAATAACTTGTATTTCTCTGCCAAAATATAGTTTTTAAAACATTGAAGTGCATAAAATAGAAGTTCTCCAAAATAACTGAGTTGCTGCACGTTGTGGGTTTTTGCAATATATGCACCCAAAAATCATCTTCCAAGAATAACTTAACTTGCACACTTAAAAAAAACAATCTGCAACTTCTAAAACCAACATTGTTGCACAACTTCTATTTGCAATTTCGTCTACTTCTAAAAATTACTGCTAAAAAATCCTTCTGAGACTTAAGAATTTTCTTTCATGTTAAGTCACTTTATAATTTCTGAACTTCAAAATTTCACTACTAAGAAAAGTTCTAAAGGAGCTTCAGAATTTCTAAAGATCGTGCTTTGGAAACCCTTCAAAATATTATCACTCTATCACACTTCTGAGATCAATACTTCACAACTTTAGACGTTTTGTTGCATTTCTAAGAACCTCTATCGCACTTCTAAGGTTATTTTTGAACACCTCATACAATATAGACATAGTTCTAAGAACATCAGAACTACTCATATTGCATATTTGAGAACTTCTAGAAAACTACTCAGAACCTCAGAATCACTTCATGTCATCCTTTTGAGAATGTCAGCGATCACCTTAGAATTATGTCTGTTGCACTTTTGTTGCAGTTCTGCAAGCCTCAGAACCTCTTCTACGAGCCTCACTTGGACTTCTAAGAATGTCAAAAATCACTTAGAACCTCTTCTAATGTTATTCCAAACCCATTCAGCATCTCTTCAAAAACCTTTTTTGCACTTTTGAGAGCCTCAAAACTCATTCAAAACCATCTCTATTGCACTTTTGAGAGCCTCAGAAACCACTTTAGATCTTTAGAAACTATTTCTACAAGCCTCAGTTGCACTTCTGAAAATGTTAGAAACCACTTTTGCAATTCTTCAGAAATTCCAGTTGCACTTCTGAGAACTTTTGCATGCCTCAAAACCCATTCACCACCTCTTCTGCAAGCGTCAGAACTACCTTTGTCACATTTCTAAGGACTTCAGAAACCACTCAAAACTCTTCAAAAATTTTATTGCCCTCTACTATAGTTCTTAAAAAACTTCAGAAACCACTAAGAGTCAATTTAGCAACTCTTCATAAACTTTTGTTATAGTTCTGATGTAATTCAAAACCCATTCAGAACCCATTCAGAACTAGTTTTTCATATGAGAACCCCTTCAAAGATTCTGACGCACTTTTGAAGGGTAGGCTACTTCAGAAATTCTAAGATTGCACTTTTTAATAATGTTATAATTCCTTCAAAACTTCTGACATGCTTCTGATGATGGCAAACTCATCCAAAACTTCTGATTACTGTGAAATCCTCCAAAAATTATGATGGTTTCAAGCTTCTGAGATAGATACTTTACTTCTTCAAAAGTTCTAATGTTAATATTTACTGCTAAGAAATTCACTTCACTTGGTCAGAAGTTTTGACCTTATTACTTTGCTACTTCATAACTTCTAACATTATGTCATTGTAGATTCTGACATTATGTTTTCACTTCTGCCAAGTACCCAACGTTGCTTCAAATGCCGAAGCGACACCTGATTGAAAGTCCATAGTGCTAAGAAATTCTTCAACCTATCTTTTTTCACTTTTATCTGTAGACAAAAATAATAAATCAATGTAAAATTCAATTATCAAGAATAACCAATTCAATATAGATTTATTAGAAACTGCATATAAACCGCTAAATTTATATCAAATGAGGGTCCAAAACATATATGAATTTAGGCGTTAAACATGGTATATTATGAGCTCATTGTTTACACCAGGGTAGATGGGAGAAACAAGTCAAATGTCTGAGAAAACATGAGAAATAGGATAGAGGAGACCACTCAGTTGCTTCCAATGTTGCGAACCTGGTCACTTACAACGGGATTGTCCTTCCTTACAGGGGAGGAGTGAGACTGTAACCACTCGAGTACCACCACAAACTGTACGTGGTGGATTTCAGAAAAGTGGTGGAGGTCATGGACATAATACTATTCTTGGATGCCAACAGGGGGAACCGAGGCTTCAAATGACTATGTTTGCATAGCATATGTATTATTTGATCCAGGTGCATCTCAATCATTTCTGTCTGTTGCATTTTTGGAGAGAGTGAGATTATTTAAATCTCCTATGCATCATGTGATAGAAGTGTCTACTCTATTAACATTAGTTAACATAGCTTCTGAGGCATGTTATGACAATCCCATAGTAATTGAGAGTAGGCAGTTTTGTGTTGATTTGATTGTGTTGAATATGGAGGGTTTGGATATTATATTAGGTATAGATTGGCTAGCCAAGTATGAATCAAAACTTGATTGTAAAACTAACAAAGTGACTCTAAAAGCTCCTAATGAGGTAGAAATCATCTTTAGAATTTTACCTAAAGGTGGAGTGCCTAAGCTTTTATCAACTATGAGAGCTCTTAACCTAATGGAGAAAAGGTGTGAAACTTACTTAGTATCCATTGTAGATGATCATTCTAAGCATAAATTATTAGAGAACATCCCTATAGTATGAGACTTTCCAGAAGTGTTTTTGAGTCAATTGTCTAGATTACCCCTAGAATAGGAAGTGGAGTTTAGTATTGATCTCCAACTAGGAGCAAAACTAAAATCTAAAGCTCCGTATAGAATGGCACCAGTGGAGTTGGCAGAATTAAAAGTGCAATTACAAGAGTTACTAAATAAAGGATTTATCTATCCTAGTGTATCACCATGGAGTGTGCCAATATTATTCACAAAGAAGAAAGATGGGAGCCTATGATTGTGCATTGATTATAGAAAATTGAATATGATGACTATCAAAATAAGTATCTGTTGCCCTAAATTGATGATTTATTGGATTAGTTGTAGGGATCTACAATTTTCTCAAAGATTGACTTGTAGTAAGGATACCATTAGATTAGAGTTAAACCAACAGATATACATAAGACCGCCTTTAGAACTCAATATGAGTGATGGTTCAAATCATAATACCTCGCAAGTTCATGACTGCATAGTAGTACAGTGTGCGTGACCAAGGGTCGATTCCATAGAGAACGACAAACTAATTTAATTAAATTAAGTTACTAACTAAAACTAACTTTGAAAAGACAGATCATTGGTTTGAATTAATAAGAATAATAAACTAAAGAAATAATCAGAAATCTAGGGATATAGAATAATATAGGCTGAATCTAAAGTGGTAAAGGTCTAGAGTTTAGATTTCACCACTTAATGACTCCCCTCGCTATTTGGATATTGGATTTAATGCATGCTTGGGTTCGTTGAAGCTCATGGTTTTTCATTGGGTGTGCACTTTAACCGTGCATAGATAATCAATAAGATTTATGAAATTGGTAATCAAGTAATCACACAAATCAAAAGATTGGAATAAAACCCCTGAACAAAAACACAGAATTGCATTAAATAATCAATAATTCAAATAACAAGGTTCATCAAGAAGGGCTATATCTTCACCCTAGAAAGATAAAATTAGTTCATGAAGAAAATAAAAGATATTCCCTTCATGAAGAACATCATACTACAATTTTTCTTCTTGAATCTTCGTTGCTCTTTTAAATCCCCTCATTGTACTCCTCCCAAAAATCCTCTAATTCTCCCCACAAAATAATCCTAGTCTCCCTACTAAAGGACTCCTCAAAACTACTAAAAACAACTCCCAAATCATAGCAATTCCATTTAATAAAATAATATTAAAAAAATTACTAAATCTGCATTTTGACCAGTCGCTAGCGCCATAAGCTAGTTACTCTGCCAGTTGCCACTTCCGCTCCGATCCAGTTTTGATCCTTTTGCGACTTCATCTACCTTCTTTCATTGATTTATTACTCCATAATTGCTTGCTTTCTCTCCTTATATACCCTCTTCTAATAACCTAAACACACAATAAAAACATGTGAGATTGGCACTAAGCCACTTAAAGATTGCATGAAATTAAGCCTGAAAATACAAAATATAAGTAACTGACTTATCAAATACCCCCAAACTTAAATCCTTGTTTGTCCTCAAGCAAAATTAGTAATCAGACTAGTGAAACAATTAGAATAGCCTCTCTTTCAAATAATCAAACATATGCCAGATAAATTACACATGTACACATAATTCAGAATTTATTCAAAACACTTCCAAGTGATCCCATGAAACTCATACTTTATCAATCCTATCATGAAGTGAGAATTGTGGATGTGTGTGCTATGCCCTTTTATGCTCTATGCATACTTGTCAACTTATAATAATTGAACTCATGATTCTAATGATTTTCACAAGATAATTCATAAGCTTGCTTGTCATAATCCCTCTCCACTAATGTAGATAACTCTAATTCACTTGGATCCATAGGTCTTCACTAAGCTTGTAATAGGGCCTTTAGTTTGGCTAACAAAAAAAGGAAGCAAAGATTAACAAAATAAGAGACATAATAAATTTTGACAAGATGGTTCACTCTCTTAACTTTTATTTGGATTTTCTCTATTTTTCCTTGCTATATTACTATCACACCCCTAAACTTGTTTTCTTTTTAACTCCTGGGATGTGACCCCCCCATTCAAAATATAATTATTTACTTCACTTTTTTTTCTTTTGTCCCTTGTTTTCTTTTTCTTTTTTTCTTTTTTTCTTTTTTTTATCATAGCATACTCAACTTTTCACGCCCCCAAAATTATCTTCTTTTGCTTCATTCTTACCTATAAACAAACATAAGCATAAAATATATCTCTTAATAGGTGCACATGGTTTTTCTAGTGAAATAGGTTTGGGTAATAAGGCTAAACAAGAAAATTTTGAATGGTGGTTTTTCACATGCGTTGCACATGTCATTCTTTCATGAAGCTCAATGGGGACACTAGTGACATGAATGTACTAGGTTAGCTTGAAAGGCTCAAACTAATCAAAGAATGCCTAAATTACTTCTAGGTAAACATGTTGTCTAGGATTTTGCCTTGAGGGATACTCAAACAAGTTCTAACATGCTTGTTGCAATCAAAATAAGTCAATGAGTTCACACCATTATCAGCTAATTTGCATACACTTGGCATGATTATGATATCATGTGCATGAAAAATTAAATTTCCACAGTCATGAAGAAGGAAAAATTTTGTACAAGAATCATTAGATCATAAGGAATGCTTATCCTTCTTCCTAAATTATATGCAATGGTAATAAAAAACTCAGCATGCTGGTGATTTAAAGAGAGAAATATCCTAATTACTTTCAACACATTGGCACCAAATTGCTCTTAGAAGCAAATCCTGATAGTCATAATGTAAATCTCATAATAACTAACTCACTACTCCCCCACACCTAAACCAAACATTGTCCTCAATTTGAAAATAAAACTTAAGAATCGAGGACTTCTTATAAATTTTTGGATCACTCATCAGCAGAAGGCAATATGAGAACCACCTTCTCATCATAAAAATGCAACTCCTTCTATTATAAATAGCAAGAACAGAATTAGAAGAATATATTAAAGTAGAAAGAATGGATTTCACCATGCATTCTTTAAGTTGCAAGTGTGATGGAGAACCCAACTTATAAAGATGGCTTAAAGGAATAGAGTGTGGTTTTGTGAATGGAGAAAAGGAAGGTAAGTTGCGATGCAAAATTTTATTTTTTTTACCTTAGCACCGGCGACACTATTCCTTGCCTCCTTTTGCTTTGGCTCTCTCCTCTTGCACCTTGTGATGATGTTTGGCCTTGACACTTCATAAATTTCGTTCACCTTCTTCTAGCCTTTGTTGAATCACATTGTCTTACTTCACAACTCCAGCATTAACACCATGTAATCCCCACTTTAAATCCTCACTATGTTTGTTTCTAATTCACTTGCATCAAGTCTTTAACCTATCATGAAACATAGAGGAAAAATTATTCCTTGCACTTAAGAAAAATTCAAAAGATAGCTCAAGCAAACAACTCTAATGCTAACCTATATACTAAAATAACAAATCAAATTTTCCTAATAACTAAAATCAAGTAAAAGAAAAGAAATAAAGAAAAAATAATAAAAGCTAAAAAGATTGGGTTGCCTCCTAAGAAGCATTTTATTTAAAGTCTCAGCCCGACTATGGACTTCCATCATTGAATTGAAATTTGGCCTTTCTGTGCACCGGTTCTTTGAAACTTGATATTAGTGTATAGAATTTTGGTGGTCCCAGCTAATAAATATCATTGATTGATTCATCATCTACTAATTCATCTCCTTCAACTGTGTTTATGGGCTCTCTTGAAAAGTCCTCCATCATTCCATCCACTCCATTCATCTTGAGGCCATTCTTATTGTCATTGGACAACTTCATCTCCTTGAAAATATCAAACTTTACAATATGATCTGGAAGTTGCATTGGCTTTTCCTTTTCAAGACCTACAAAAGATGAAGAAATAATCACTGAAATCATAAATCATTGCCTACAGATGCATATCTTAAAGAATGAGGTAATTGTTCTAGTTCAAAATTTTCTTCGATCTCCTCCTTTGCTACGCCTTCATTAAGATTTCCAATTAGCTCACTAGCTTTTTCATGTGGGAAGACATCTAATGCCAGCATTTACTCATTGCCATGGCTAGATTTTTTAACAACTTTGTTCTGGAACATACGCCCAGGAAATAGGATAGGTGGATTATAAAGTGGTGGTGGCTTGTAGTTGAGTGGAGGGTTAATAATTGGAAACACAACTCTCCTTGCATTCACCTTCTCCTTAGCAACTGCAAAAACATTGGAATCGTTAAGCACATCACCAGCTTTATCATGTATCACCTTAACACCTTCCAATGTTGTGATTACTTTCACTTGCTCAAGCTGACTTGATAGCTTTCTATATGTGTCACTCTGCATAGCCTTTACAATTCGCTTTAACTGAATTTCCATCTTTTTCATGGTTGTCTTTATGTTATCCATTTGGAACCCTATTTTAGCATTCTGGGACCAAGTTTGGGTTGCCTAGATAAAACTTTCCAATGTCTCTTCTAGAGTAGGCTTCTTTGGTTGAAAATAAATCCCAACTTGATCTGATTATGATCAATGATTCATAAAAAATTGGAATGATTACTCTAACTATAATATGGTTAATCATGGAGTGAGTGGTTGCAGAAATTCTTTGCATTGGCTTGTCTTGAGAATTCTATAAAACTCAAGGGCCACATCCTCTCCATCTACTTGGTAAGCTCTAACTTAAGTCTTTCAAAGTGTTCTCCCTCCAATTCTTCTTTCTTGCATTCACAACTTAGCAAAAACCAAAGAAAGAAGTCAGAAGCCTTATATACAATAATATATAAAAAAGAAAAAGAAAAATTGTAACTAAACCTAATTAAATCAATTTAGAACCATTCCCCAGCAATGGCTCCCAAAACTTAATGGTTCAAATTATAATACCTCTCAAGTGCAGATTGTATAGACTCCCCTTGCTATTTTGATATTGGATTCAATGCATGCTTGGGTTTGTTCTTTCAATGATATAATTATTACCATTTGGTGTGCAAGCTTAAATCAAGCAATTTCACTCATTCCAATTACCTATGGTGTGTAGTATAATTAAGGTGAAAATCCATTAAGATCAAGAACTAGGAATTGAGTAGAATAGTTGTGTTAGGTGTGTGCCTTAACCTGCTACTTTTTCATTCAAGGAAGCTCATGGTTATGCGTTAGGTGTGCACCTTAACCATGCATAGATAATCAATAAGATTTATGAAACTGGTGATCAAACAATCACACAAATTAAAAGATTGGAATAAAACCCTGAACAAAACACAGTCTTGCATTAAATAATCAATAATCCAAAATAGCATGGTTCATCAAAAAGGGCTACATCTTTATACTAGAAAGATAGAATTAGTTCATGAAGAAAACAAAATATACTCCCTACATGAAGAACATTATACTGTAATTTTTCTTCTAGAATCTCCTTTGCTCTTTCGAATCCCCTCTTTTTGCTCCTCCCAAAAATCCTCTAATTCTTCCCTTAAGAAAGCCCTAGTCTCCCTGCTAAAGGACTCCTCAAAACTACTAAAAACAACCCCCAAAACATAGCAATTCCGTTTAACAAAATAATATTAAAAAAATATTAAATCTGTAGTTTGACCAGCCGCTTGCGCAGTAAGCTGGTCACTCCACCGGTTGCCGCTTTTGCTCTAATCCAGCTCTGATCCTTTTGCTACTTTATTTGCCTTCCGTCATTGCTTTGTTACTCCATAATTGCTTGTTTCCTCTCCTTGTATCCACTCTTCTAATAACTTAAACACACAATAACAACATGTGATATTAGCATTAAACCACTTGAAGATTGCATAAAATTAAGCCTGAAAATACAAACTATAAGTAACTAAAATTCACTCATCAATGGGAATTATGAATTTTTAGTAATGCCATCTGGGGTGACAAATGCTCCTTTAGTTTTCATGGACTTAATGAATAGAGTGTGTAAACCTTAATTGGATCACTTCATGATTATGTTCATTAATGGTATTTTAATCTATTCTAAAAGTATGAAAGAGCATGAGTCTCATTTGAGAATGACACTATAGAGATTGAGGGAAGAAACTATAGGTTAAATTAAACAAATGTGATTTTTTGGATGAACAGTGTTGCTTTCTGGGTGGCATTTGATCTCAGGCGATGGTATTTTAGTAGACCCCCATAAGATTAAGGCTGTGGTAAATTGGCCTAGACCAACTACCGTGATAGAAGTCAAAAGCTTTTTGGTGTTGGTTGAGTATTATAGGAGATTTGTTGAAGGATTCTCCACAATTGCTATGCCCCTAACTCAATTAACTCATAAAGGAATTCAATTCCAATGGAGTGATCAATGTGAAGAAGAATTCCCAGAGTTAAAGTGACAACTAGCAGAAGCATCAATTCTTACTATACCATCTGGAAGGGGCAGATTTGTAATCTATAATGATGCATCGAAGAAAGGATTAGGTTGTGTGTTGATGCAGAATGGAAATGTGATTGCTTATGCATCTTAATAGTTGAGGCCTCATGAGCAAAATTATCTAACTCATGATCTAGAATTGCAACAGTGGTCTTTGCTCTAAAAATATGGAGACATTATCTCTATGGGAAGAAATGTGATGTGTATACTAATCATAAAAGTTTAAAGTATATTTTTACCTAGAAAGAACTAAATATCGGATAGAGATGGTGGTTGGAATTACTAGCGGCGTATGATTTGAATATTCATTATTAGCTAATGTAGTGGTTGACGCTCTGGCTAGAAAATTAAGGAATAGTATGGCGTGCATGGTCACTCAGAAGACAGAGCGTTTGAAGAATTGAGACATTTAGACTTGCATGTGGGAATAAAAGGAATAGTAGCCCAATTGTGTCAGCTAAGCATTCAGCCAACCTTACAAGATGAAATCAGGATAGCCCAAGAAAATAGTATAGAGGAGGAATTTCAAAAATTAAAGGATTAGGCCCAAAGGAAGGAGCTGGCTAATTTTCTACTAAGTCTAGATGGTATTTTGAGATACCAAAATCAAATAGTACATTCTAAGAGAACTGCTATGATACAGAAAGTGTTAGAGGAAGCACATTATTCACCTTATACCATTCATCCTGGTGATAACAAGATGTATCATGACTTGAAATCTCAATATTGGTGGACTGGAATAAAAATGACATAGCCAAGTATTTGGCTAAGTGTTTGATATGTTAGAGAGTAAAAGCAGAGCACCAAAGACCTGGTGATTTATTATAGCCTATTAAAATTCTTAAATGAAAATACTATCAAATCCCGCTATTGTCTTTGGTGATTTATTACCAAAGACAACAGCGGGATTTGATAATATTTGGGTGATTATAGATAGACTGACTAAGGTAGCCCATTTTACTATAGTTAAAACTACTTTTACTACTGAAAAATATGCATAGATTTATAAGAAAGAAATAGTGAGATTACATAGTATGCCCAAAGTCATTATTTTCCATCGAGGATCAATGTTTACTTCAAAATTTTTGAAAGCATTACATAAGGCAATGGAGACATGCCCTGATTTTAGCAATACTTATCATCCTTAGACCGATGGATAGACTGAAAGGGTGAATCAACATTTGGAAGACATGCTTAGGGCATGTGTCCTTGAGTGGGGCAAGTCTTGGATCTAGTATTTAACTCTGATTGAGTTATCTTATAATAGCAATTATCATTCTATCATCTAGATGACTCCTTTTGAAGCGCTCTATGGGCGTAAGTGGTAATCTCCATTGTATTGGACTGAGATAGGAGAACATACCTTAGTAGGGCTATAGATGATTGTAGATATAGTAGAAAAGGTGGCTCAAATAAAAGAAAGATCCAAATTGCACAATCACGTCAGAAGAGTTATGCAAATATACGAAGGCATGACTTAGAATTTTAAGTAGTGGATAAGGTTTTCTTAGAAGTGTCTTTGATGAAGGGTGTAGTATGATTTGGTACTAAAGGGACGTTAAGCCCAAGATATATTGGACCTTATGGAATTCTGGAACTGATTGGCAAGGTAGCTTATCGTATTTCATTGTCACACTCATTGAGTGGAATTCATGATGTATTTCATGTGTCATCTTTATGGAAATATGAACTAGATCTTTCTCATGTATTTCCACTAGAAGAAATTCAAGTGAGTGAAACCTTGCAATATATAGAAATTTTGATGTGTATTTTAAACAGTTAAGAAAAACAACAGCAAAATAAAGTAATTCACCTTGTGAAAGTAGAATGGAGCCATCATACAGGAGAAGAAATAACCTGGGAACTTGAAGATATGATGTGAGCTAAATATCCTTATATATTCACCTAAGTTTCAAGGTTGAAACTTTGCATAATGGGGGTGGAATGTGATGTCTTAAAATTTTGAGGTACGGGAAAATTTGTTTCGTTAACGAAAAATGTAGGGTGTATATATGTTCATTGAAAAGCTGAAGATATTAGTAAGATAAAGTGATAAAAATATGATGAGCATGACAAATGATATGTGTTTTATTATTTATTGAATAGAACTATGTTGACAAAGCTGTAAAAAGTGGTGAAAATGGAGTCCTTGTGCATGTTCTTTGGTGTGTTGCAAGAGCATTGTGGGTGGAGGAGCTTAAATGCTCCACTAGCCCTCCCAAAACCCCATTACGTTCCAACCCTCTCCCTCACATCCCCAAGTTTGAGAAATTACTAGTTCTTGCAAATTTTGACAAATTGAGTTAAGGAATTGATGGCAAAGCGTACCATGATAGTCCAACAAGAGGAGAACACTTAGTTTTGCCAATTGAGTATTTGAAACGAAAAAGAATTTGGGGAAATCATCCTGCACCAAGTTTTTGTGAAAATAGACTAAGGGCAATTAGCACAGACCATAGACCATTCAATTGGACTTGGAAGCACTAAATTTAAGAGGTGTGATCTTTCGCATAGAGGTAAGCAGGTTTAGTTACTTAGGTGCTTAGTATGTCTTTACGTGACTTACACTATTATGCATTTCGGGCACTGAAATTGAGTTTTGCTAAAGCTGGCGATATTACGTCTGGTTGTGTATGAAATTGTGATTTTGTAATATCATGTTTGAGAATAAAGCATATAGGGTTATCAAATAATTATTGGGATGTTGTATATGCAAATGCATGGGTGTAATAGCATGATGTTATGTACTTGGCCTTGTTCATGCATGATCTTGTATTGGGAAACCTGAGTTTACATTTTATTAAGCACATGAGTATCATGTATGATAGATATGTAGAATTTGATGGTAATTATGGGATATGTAATAAAGTGAAATAAGATTACAAAGAAAGGGTTTAGCATGTCAATTAGTGAAAGAAAGAAAGAAGTAAACAAGAAAAAAGAATGGGAAAGCATGGTGGGCAGATTTGGCAACGTGATGCCAGCATGTAAAAAGGGCAACAAACATGTATAGGGATTCTGGTGCCTCAACACCTGATCCTTTCACCGCAGTGCTGGAATAGAAAAATGTGGAAATTTTTTTGGTCTAATTTCATGATGGAATTGTTTGAGATTTTAATGAGGTTTGTTTTAGAAAAATTAGATTAGGTTTAGGTACTAAAATGAAATGAGAAAATGCTAGAATGGTATGGAACAATTTTGGTTTTTGGTAAAATACATTATTCCAAAATGGCATGAGGACCTGTATGGCTAGACGTGATATGCCTGAATGGCATGAGAGTCTGTATGGCTAAATGTAATATGCATGGTGGGCAGAGTGGTTTGTATAGCCAGACATTGATACCCCTGGTTGGAGTAGTGGCTTGTATAGCCAAATACTGATACGCCGGGTTGGTGTGATGGCTTACACGACGGGATATGGATCTTTTGGATATCAAGGAGGCCTAGATGGTCTAGAGATGTTTGGGCTTGGTATAGATGCATGGATAGCCTGGTATTTCCTGACACCAGCATTGGGTGATGGTCCTGATAACTAAAGAGGTCTGCATGACTTGCTTCCTGAGACATACCTCAGTACCTCATTAGGTAGGGATGGAGAACCAGTGATCCCTATAGAACAATGAGGGTCGGGTACCATAGAGGACAGTGGGATACTATCATAGACCTGGCAGTCTTCGTTGACTAGGATACAAAGAGTGACTAGGACACACTAAAGAGAGGGAAAATGGTGTTGTGAACAAAAGTAAGCTAAGAATAATGGTGTGTTGAGAATGAGTTAAGGATAAGCTAAATAAAGATCACAATCCATTATAATAAAGGTTCATTGTTGCATTATGATGAAACACTATATCTTGTGGAATCATATGTATACATGTAACTTGCTTATGATTTTCATGCTGTGTTATTTAATTATTGTTTAATTTCATACCTGCTTATTGAGTTACTCAGACTCAACCTATTTCAATTTTTGTTTTTAATTGACAGGCCTAAATACATAACCCTACATGGAGTTAGAGCTCAAGATCAATATAGGTTATGAGTCATGTTCGATGAGCAACTACCATTATGAAAACTTTCTTTTTTCCATTTTTTATAATGTGTATATGAAATGTAAATTCTAAATTTGGATGTGCGTTGTATATAAATATATATATATATAAAGTAAGTTTTGTAGGCATGTCATGATATAGGATAGGTTTAAACTCTATCTGACTATCTCCGTCATAGTGCAACTATCGATTTTGGGCAACTGTGGGTGTATGATATTTTGTTCATGTTAATTTTGATATACATGATTATACAATATGATAGATTATAAAGGTTAGAGATGGATAGTACAGGGGAAGAGTTCCTCATGATACTTCTCTATAGTAATACCCAGAAAGTGGGGCATTACAAGAAGTCTACTTATCTTATTGATGAATCCTTTCACAACCTCTTGAGTTCCATACCTTTACAGATTCCACAGCTTCCATTTGTTTGATAGTCCTACAATTACATAATTTTGTACATTTTATTTATAGATATATCACATATTTCATTGATCACTTATACATTAAATATTTATTTTAGTTGGGAATAAACACCCATTGTCATTTAGAATTTCTATATCATTGCCTCATAGATCTTTTAGACATAACAATTCAATGTTCATTTAGTTTTCTACTAGAGTATTTCATCAACAATTATATACTAGGATAAATTATTCATTTTCAATAACATACACTCATTATACAATATAATTATCGTGTAATTAACATTAAGAACAAGCCCATTTAAGCTTTAAATCCAACCACTTCATTACTTACATGATTCATACACAAAACTCTTTCCCAATGTCCACATCAATTAGGAATGAAATCAAAAGTTAAGTTTCTCATGTCCTATTAAGCCTCAAAATATTATAATTAAGCAATTATTCATTTCCTCCTTGCTTTCAATAGCAATTGCCATCATCTTACCCTAACTTTGTATAATTCATACCCAATTAGGTTTCATAACACAATAATCAATGAATTAAATGTTTCCCCCCATGAATTTCACCTCAATCTCTCTCATTTATCCCCAAAACCACTATTCTCAAAATTTGCCAAAACCCTAACTAGGCAAAAATCATAAATTCAATTGGGGGGAAGTGACTCACCATGATTTCCAGGTGTGGCTTCCTCTCATGTATGAGAATCCAAGCTCCATGCTCTAAGTAGAAGTTAAAATTGCAAGGAATTGGGCATAACGGGGTCTAGGGCATGAGGGCTAGGCATATGAAAGAAAATGGGAAATGGGACCGAATGAAATGAAAAATGGATCGACCATATCCTTAAAAAGTTGGATTTTCCCGCTACTCTGGTGCACTACTGAATTGATGTTGGCATCAAAATCCAATGTCGCGACATCCACTCTTTGGATGCCCTTAAAGCTGATCTTCTAAAGTGATGTCACGACATCAAAATCTAATGTTGTGGCATCCTGTCCCAATGCCGTGACATCTAATTTTGATGCCACAGCATCCATCTGCTGGATGCAAAAACCTCCCCTCTTTTTGAAACTGATGTCGCGGGATTTATTTCTAGTGTTATGGCATTGACCTACTGCCCCCTATTTCTTCCTCTATTCTGCTTCATTTTAAGCCTTCTTTCCCCTATTCATTTTCTATCATTTATTCCATATAAAATAACATAAAATACACCATAATTTTGCCTCAATTAACTTGGAATCAAGTCATATAACCATGTACATATGCCTAAACTTGCATACTTACATTTTACTCATTTGAAATTCATACATACTTGGCTTGTTGCATTTCAAAACACATTTAGCCACGTTAGTTCACTATTATAATCATTTTAATCATATTAAAAACAACAGCAATATGTTCAAACATGTAATTACCTAAAAATTAACACCCTAGGTGTTAACATCTTGTTAACATCATTTCATCAAACAGTTAGCTTGCATATTTTAATTTACCTAAGTCCAGCAAAGTGTAATATATGGATTCTCTTTCTAACTATACAAATTCATCTCTTAACATAATTAATACCATCCTTAATACTAATTACAAACATATCATCTTCACTTTCCAACCCTTCAAAACCCCAAGTCTTCATAAGCTGTATTTCTAAAAAATTAATTAGTAAGAATTACTAATTAGTAGAGGAAATCACCACCTTGTAGCTTTCTTCCACCAATTCCAGTAAAACTCCCTTTTTGGGAATTTCCCGAGTTTTCTTCCTTTTTCTACAGCTTCAATAGTTGAAATTTAGTTTTTTCTCCACCCTGGGTAGCCGTAATCCACTCAACCGATGTCTTTCTTGTCAAAATTCACCAAATTCTGCTAAGGATTTAGAAACCCCAAAGGGCTGGAATGCATGGCAAGATTAGGAAAATGGAAATGGGGCTAAAGTGGCTGGTAGAGCATAATAAAATGATGAAATTCGGTGCTCTACTGTACTACCTCGAATCAGCGTCATGACACCCAATTTGTCGGATGCCTTGCCTATGCTGACTCGCGAACCAGCGTCATGGTCCTTGTTATTTCATATTCTTAGCCACTATTTTCCTACATAATTATAGCATAAGAGGTATTACTAATTCTATCCATCAAATAAGAACAATGTCCCTCATGATTATATTAGTTATATTTAAAATATCTTCAAATTTCAATGTATACGTATACCTATACCATTCATTTCCAAACTAAAGAAACAATTTTACTCCTACCTCAAAATTCCAAGGCATTACATTTGGCTCCCAAGCAAATGTTCAATGGATCCTACATACATATACATATAACACAATTAAAATTACAAATGTCTTAATGAGAATTCTAACCCATTTTCATAAACTAGGTGAATTTCACCCAAAGATTTAATATGGTCCAAATTTGGGAGTTTTTATTTAAATCACCATTTCAAGGCTTTCTTTATTAAAATACTCAATTTAAGATTCATTTACATCCCATAAACATAATTTCGTTCACCAGTTTATGTCAATTAGGTACACCTTTCAATGGCCACCTAAGGGCTGCTATGGAATCTCTCAAACACATCTTGTTTCTTATTGAGATATCTCATCAAACATCTTATAGGCATCATTTACACTACAATTTTTAGCAAGGTATAGTAGATTTTATGCATTCTAAACAATATATCATCCATATTTAACAATAATTAACATTAAACAGCTTTACTAACGCACTAATTATGCCCCAAACTTAACTAAATCTCTGTCCAACATCATGATTCATAAAATACTCAACCCAAATGAAGGTCGCGGTGCCCAACCTGTTGCCCCATTTTCTTTCATTTTTTTCCTTACATTTTTTTTCATTTTGTTCCATTCCTTTTTTCCACGTTCTTAGCTATAATCTTTCCCACATAATTATACTCCATATGTACACAAATCATTCCTCTTTATGTCCACATCAAATTAACAATTTTTCCCCTTAGATAATTAGAAATATTCTCATTTAATCAACTCATACATTATATTTCATACAAATTTCATCACAACTTGAAAAAATTTATGTTCATATTATTCCACAATGATACATTAAGAAAGTTTTCCTCAATTTTAGCACCCTGGGTGTTACATGGGTTAACCTAAAGAATGAGTATTTTAATCTAATTAGTTTATCCCAAATAAAATTAAGACTAGGTGATTTCTGTTATTTAAATTGTAAGAAACCATAGAGACAATAGGTGATTTGTAACCGAATTGGCATATCTCAGAAGGACTCAGGACCGGGTGATCTCTTTTGAGTTTAGACTTGACAGAGACCAAGAAGAAAACAGGAGGTTTGTGACTCAATTTGCATATCTCGAAAAGACTCAAAACTGAGTGATCTTATTTGCATTTAGACGTGAAAGAGATTAAAAAGAAAACATGTAATGTAGGTTTAGCTCAGCTCTTTAACATTGCCCATGAGAAGTTATCACGCATCACCTTCTGAAGCGCGACCTTGATCATTTGCCTTTATTTTCACTACAACTTCCTCACTTTTAGGATAGGAGTGCTCAGATCCTATTGTAGTACACCTTGCCCTGAGGCCTATGCACTTCACTATTTCCCCAACGAATTCCCAATTTAAGGAATAATTTGCTAAAATTTTGACAAAGTCTAACCTGTATTATCAATATCTCAAGCCTCATATATAATCATTCCAACTCATAATTTCTAAATATAAATTTTCACAATGCCAAATAATAAATAAACTGCAACTTCAATAATTATCACAATTATTATATAATTACTCCACTAGCCCAACTTACCCATAACATAGAATCTACATCACTCCATGATGGCAACAAACAAATCCATATTAATATCATATACGTTTTTTCAATTTATGACATGCCATTTTACTACAATATACATCATTTAGAATTATACAAATTCACATTTATAGAAATACACAATGGGATTCCAATCTCAAAATTCAATCATACCATCAAAAATGTCTTCAGTCTTTCTTATAAATCCTTTGCCTCATTTGTCAACTAAAAATTTAAACAAGAAGGTGTGAGTCCAGCCAACTCAGTAAGTATACAAATGTAACAAAAATCAAGAATCAATTTACAATAGCTTGATCTAATTTAAACATAAATAGCCTATAATAAATAGTCATATTTTCAATACATAGCTATGAGGCTCAACTTTCAATCCAAAAAATAATCAATTAAAATTAAACTATGAAGACCATGATCCTCATTGATCAAAAAATGCAACCATGTTAGTGACAAGATCATATGTTTATCAATTAATATTAGATAGGGAATCATTATCATTCACATCCAATCAATCAATTTCATATTGAATCAATCGTCAAATTAATCATATAACAAAGGGATATTCACTATCCCTCATATTAGAAATCCATATCAACACAAAACATCAAATATCCAAATGGGCTAATATCCATGCGATCAACTAAACATGCTCAGAAGTTTAAACAAAGGGTTAAACATTATCCCTAGCCATCCAATGTAAACAAATGCCTACTTACTTTAGGCCTTTGGCTCCAAACCACATCTCTCTAGCTCCATCTCTTTTCATCCTTCTCAAATTATCCTGTATAGGGCAATAAACCCAATCATTTACAATATCAACTCTTAATTCATTTCACACTAATGAATTATCATTTCTAGATACTGTGAGTGCTCAACCTTAACTATAAGGCCATTTCTAACCATTAATTCCATATTATAACCATTAACA
>JAYJMB010080395.1:0-10268 GCA_036873735.1 Pouteria campechiana
AGAGAGAGAGAGAGAGAGAGAGAGAGAGAGAGAGAGAGAGAGAGAGAGAGAACCGAAAGCAGCAGCGTATAGCTGGATCCATCTGAAGGCTACGTGATCGGGGAGAGGGACCTGCAAATCTCGCAAGCAAGCATGTTTCCAGACAGAGTCTTCCATAATAATGCTGTGAAACCATCGACTAGTCATTGCCAGCTTCATCAGGCATTTCCCGCCTAAGAACTTGGCGATCTCTGTCCATACGTCCCTGTCGTACCTGGCATTTTCCATATCATTAGAACAACACTGAGTTAGAACGAGTCCATTATAGCTGCTTGTCTTGAGGTCGAGTTTGTTTTGTGCTTATTTCAGGCACACCAACGAGTAGTGATACATGATTGCACAGGAGCTACAGCACGAATGATTTAGCTTTGCTTACCTTCCTTGCAATGCAAACTGCTATAAGTAGAACCAGATTCCTATGGAGCAATGCAATAATCAGCTCATGCGTACGTGTTTGAATTTATAGAGATTTATTCTCTGCGATTTGAATCGAAGATCGTCTGCTAAGGTAGTTTTCAAGAACAATGCAACAATTCGAGTCCTAAAATTCTCGAAATAAATTTGGAACATTCAAAACTCAGCTCAACTAGTCCCCCTCGACGTTAGAGATCGATTTTCTAGAGCTTGAATTGAAGATCGATGTGAAACGAGCTTATGCTCCCGAGCTATTTCGTTCAGTGCAAACAGAAGAATCAGACTACAAACGATCTATAACCTCGATTTACTGCCGTTTACATAACAAACAAGTAGCTCTGGAATTAACTTCACCGGCTGTCATCGATTTTGTTGTGCTTGAATTGAAGATCGTTTTGTCACGATCTTCTCGTCATAGAGGATTTCGATCAATTTAAACAGCAGAACCGAACTACAAACAAGCTATAATCTCGATTTTTCTCAATCGATTTAGTCCTCTGCAACTAGACTTGCCGTTTACAAAACAAACAAGCAGCTCAAGAAGGAACTCGACAGGAATTGCAGTAGAGAGACGATTTCCCTGATTAGAGACTCTATGAGATCAGATTTCTAGAAATACTGAGTCTGCTTCTAAACGACTCGCTCTTGAGATCGCTCAATCAACCATGCAGGATCTGCTTCTCTTAACGATTGTGGAAATGGATCGACAGAAACTCCTAACAAGATCTCATTCCATCGATCGAAACGTGTTAAGTACTTTACTCCTGGAACTACAGTAAACTGATTGTCTAAACAGCAGAGAGAGAGAGAGAGAGAGAGAGAGAGAGAGAGAGAGAGAGAGAGAGAGAGAGAGCACCAGTTGCAATGAGAGTGAGGAGAGAGGAAGCTGGATCGAGGAGAAGAAAGGCAGGAAATGGAGCTCTGTCTTCTCCGAGATTTCATCATTCCTTGTACTTTCTCTCCTTTCGTCCGGTTTTTGAGAAAAAACGAGGGTGAGTCGCTGCTATTTATAGGCGCGGGAAGAGATGGATTTGAATCGGAGCAAGCTGGGAGAGAATCGCAAGGGCATCTTCGTCATTTGAAGCAGATGTAGTAACACTTCTCTTAGCAACTCTTCAGTCGTCCCTGCGTACGGTTCGCAATTCGTTTTTGGCGCGTAGCCCGCAGTTAAATCCGAGCCGTCAAAATTAAATTTAATCTCCATCGTAAGCTACATCATACAATGTCATGGATGTTGCCCGAATTTCAATTGAAACGATGAATTAAGTAGGCCTCGCGAAGAAAGATATTAACATCCATGTAATGATTTTCTTCCAATATTTCCTTTCCGCATAGTCCACGTGACAAACATTTTTACTGATTTTTGGCAAATGGGCAGAGGTTTGAATTCTAAAGTGGGGCTCAACGGAAATGTTCCGCAACCAGTATGAGAAACAGATCCCTGGGCAACATGCTCTGGTGACGAGATACCAACATATCAGCTCTAGTTTTTAAAATAATTATCCATCTTTCTTAACAAAAAGCTATGCATGTGGTTTTAATTCATCTTATGGTTGATAACATCAAATGTACAGGCATCATTTCATTCCCGATATCTTTTTTCTTTTACTTGGTTTTTTCCATCCTATATCCAACCAATCAAGCTCGTTGGCATCAACCCGTGTCTCATTGACTTCTTCGACGTTTCCATTCTTTATTTCCTTCAACACTATCCAAACACACCTTATTAGAGACCGGGATAACAATCTACAGAGAAAAGTAATCATTCTAAATTATCACAATCAATTTATAGAGACAAAACCAATAATTCTATTTATCTATCACAATCATTAGAACCTTCTGATGAAAATTCAGAGCAATTGCCACCTGTACACATTTATTCCGGGTTGCCAAATGTATTTTCCAAAAAATGTTGGAAAATAAATTGGGAAAGCAAAAGAGCAGAAACCACTAAAAAACCTATTCAAAATAGCCACCACCCGAGTAAACAATATACGACACTATCTTGCAAAGCCGAGCTAGAATCCGCCATCAGCCCAAGTACCAGCACACTGAACTATGCCTCTGTATGAACAACTCAGTGTAGCTCTCAATTTCCACCGGGAACCAATAGCTGGAACGTCAATAGGGAATTCGTAGCTCAATCTTTTCTATCACACAGTATTTTTTCTGCTCAGTCTATTCTATCCATGTGCACCACCAACCAATCCTTCCCGCCCTCTATAGACAACATTGTGCTTGTGGTTCTGCCCATCAACAGCTTGAGTGGAAGCACCATTTATACGGTCTTCCATAAGATACTTGTCTACTTGGGAAGCTGCTTGTCTACCCTCAGCAATGGCCCACACAACAAGTGATTGTCCGCGCCGGCAATCTCCAGCAGCAAAGACCCCATCAACATTGGTGGAGAAACGACCATACTCGGCTTTGAAGTTTGAGCGGCTGTCCTTCTCCACACCCAGCTTCTCCGCAACAGTCTGTAGAAATTGGGAACAAAAGATGGTGAATTGTCGATCAGTCAATGAAAGATTTTTACTGGTTTTAGGTTAGTAGGTTGATAAGAAATACAACAAGTTATAGAAGATTAACTGCATTCAGTCAAACACAGGAAACACTGCAAACACCAGTTCCATGCAAATATCAGAAACAATTTACTTATTAATTGCACCAGATGTTAGCAGCTGGGAGTAGAATAAAAACCAACCAAAATGTCCACTGTCAAATGGCTCCGCAACTTTTGGTTTCAAGATGAGATAGCACCAATTCGCTTGGCATAGACAGAAAGTCAAAGGGACTCACGGGCTCAGGATCAACCATATGTTACCAATTCACTTGGGATAGAAAGGCAGAGAGGACTCACCGGCTCAGGACCAAGGAACCCCATTGCCAAGAGCACCAGATCAGCCTCAATCATCTCCTCAGTTCCTTCAACTTCCTGGAGCTGGAACTTTCCACTGGCATCCTTCTCCCAGCAAACTCTGATGACCTCAAGTCCCTTGACTGCACTACCATTTTCATCTCCCACAAACCTCTTGGTCAGGACTTCATAGGATCTGGGGTCCTTTCCCATTTTGGCTGCAGCTTCTTGGTGGCCGTAATCCACACGGAATATACGAGGCCACTGCAAAACCATAAAAAAAGAATGATAAAATCATGTGAAATAATGAAATACACAGCAAAGAAAATTGAAAACTTACACGACATACAGAAAGAACAACAGCCACTTCAAGAAAGCAGAGAGCAAACCTGTGGCCATGGGTTCCCAGGAGCCCTTTTTTCAGGTGGCTTTGGAAGAAGCTCCAAATTAACAAGATTGGTGCATCCATGTCGGATAGCTGTCCCTATGCAATCAGTTCCTGTGTCTCCACCTCCTATAACAACCACCTTCTTTCCCTTGGCAGATATGTATTTTCCATCCTGTAGATTGCTGTCCAGCAAGCTCTTTGTGTTTGCATGCAGAAATTCCATTGCAAAATGGATTCCTGAGAGTTGCCGACCAGGAACAGAAAGATCCCTGAATAGGAAAAATAAGCTATAAAAAACTGCTTTATTTCATAGAAGCACATCAATAATGATAGCTTATTATTTAAGTTTCTTTACATACTTTTAGCTCAATAACAGCAGATTTTTTTTCGTCAAAATACTTTTAGCTCAATATTAGGAGAATTTTTCCCGAAAATACGCATGAAAAATGTTGAATAACCTGCTGATTGGCTGGGAACAATGCCAAAATGAGTAACTCCAGCTTTTATGCATCAACACTTCGGTTTAAGAAACTGATGAACTGACAAAGATTCCTCATACGACCAGCGAGTTCTCTAATCTAGTCTGGCCGAAATATGGAAAAAGTTTAAGAATACCTTACCTTGGCTTTGTTGAACCACAAGCCAATATAATGGCATCATTCTCGGCACGAAGCCATTCAATTGAGTATAAGGGGTCTGTTCCCACATTAGCATTAACCACAAAGTTGACACCTTCTTCAGACATAAGATTAACACGGCGTTGAACAACATCGACCTTGTCTGTCTTCATGTTAGGGACACCATACATCATCAACCCACCAATCCGATCAGCACGCTCAAACACAGTGACCAAATGCCCCCTTTTATTCAGTTGGTCAGCAGCAGCCAAGCCAGCCGGTCCACTGCCAACTATAGCAACTCTTTTGCTGCATCCAAAAATTGTTACAACACATCCCAAACTTTAGTGAACTACATCTGAAGAGAAAGTACAGGCAACTTGCCTCCAAAAATCTGTTCTTTCTGAATGAAAGGACAGCATGCAGACACATATTTTCATGTTACATAGCATCCCTCCATCAGTGATGCCACAAAAAGCCATTGAGATTAGATACTAACTTAACCAATGTTTGTTGATTAAAATTTGACAGTTCACAGAAAAAACTAAAAGGAATAATAAATGATTCACCTAAACGAAAAAGAAGCCTAAGACCCCACCAAAAAGAGGAAGGGAAGGGAAGAAATTTAAAAAAGGAAAAAAGGGAAAAAGCCTACCAACTAATGTGCAGTTATTAAGGTAGACTTTGGAACCATCCCTCCTAGAAAAGAAAAAAGTACCCAAAAAAAAAAAAAGAATGAATGACAAGATGATAACGAGGTAACAAAGCTCCATTCAATAAGAATAACAGGATCATACCCAGTTCTCTGCGGGGGAGGTCGAGGCAGCATCCACCCTTCAGCATAAGCCTTGTCTATGATGGTACACTCTATGCTTTTAATAGACACCGGATTCTCAATTATGCCAAGAACACATGAGCCTTCACATGGAGCAGGACAAACTCGTCCTGTAAATTCTGGGAAGTTATTTGTTTCCAGAAGCCGTTCCAATGCTTCTGGCCACCTATTCTGGTATACCAGTTCATTGAACTCTGGAATCTTATTCCCAAGGGGGCACCCAGACGTTTCCTGCATTAACAAAGATAACAACAATCAATTAAATGATATGGTGTTGATGCAGGAAGATCAATCGTGCTTGGAAAATCCTGAGTATTATGCTTTCTCCGGCTGATACCTGGTGGCAAAAGGGGGTTCCACAATCCATGCAACGGGCAGACTGGGTCTTTAAAAGTTCGCTTGGCCTAGACTCCACTGCAACCTCTTCCCAGTCATTGATCCGAGTGTGAGGATCTCTGTATGAAATACTTTCCCTCTCATAAGCAATAAAGCCACGATGTTTGACAGCATCTGGAACTCGTGTTGGCCTTGCTGATGGCTCCATCTCTTCCACCTGCCATTATGAGAAATTTCAGGTCATTAGTCAGAACCATAATTTGATCTAGAAATATAGAAAAGTCTTACTGCTGACCCTTCTTTGCATGAACACACACCCACCTACATGCGCATGATTGATCATAACAACATGCATACATTTTTCTTAGAAAACGAATTAACTCCCATGCATATTAAACCCTTTTAAGGAAACACCATGTCATAATAAACAGTATAATGATTGGAATACTTGAAAGAAGGATGAAAGCAGACAATAGATTAACAACATAAACCATAACATCAAGAAAATGGATTACCATATCCTGTTTCCCATTAGTGGATGCAGCTGCCAACTTCTTAAGCTCTTCAAATGCATCCTTCTCCATTAATTCTGCTTCATCTTGTGCCTCAGCTTCCATGGCAGCCTTCTCTACCTTCAGATTCTGAAGAACATGTTTGTAATCCCTCGGAAATACTTTCACAAACTTGGGAAGAAGATCTTCAAAATTAGCAAGAACTTCTCCAGCTAACTTGCTGTTTGTATGTTGTTGATGTTGTTTTATCATCATCCACAGAGTTCTAATATCCTCTTCTTCTTCGACTTTCTCAAGATCCACCAGTTCATGATTGCAACAAGAATGGAACTTCTGATCCACATCAAGGACATAGGCAATTCCACCACTCATGCCAGCTGCAAAATTCCTGCCAGTCCTTCCAAGCACGACAACAGTACCACCTGTCATGTACTCACATCCATGATCACCAACACCTTCAACTACAGCTCTAGCACCAGAATTACGTACACAAAATCTCTCAGCTGCCATTCCATTGAAGTATGCCACCCCACTTGTAGCTCCATAGAGAGCAACATTGCCAATGACAATGTTTTCCTTGGGTTCAAATTGGCTTTCTCTTGGAGGGTACACTACAATCTTTCCCCCAGACAGCCCTTTCCCTACGTAATCATTACTGTCACCTTCAAGTTCCAGGGTGATTCCAGGACAGAGGAATGCACCAAGGCTCTGACCAGCACTTCCAGAGAGTTTAACATGGATGCAATCCGTTGGAAGTCCCTCCGTGTGATAGCACTTGGTCACCTCATGGCTGAGCATGGTCCCCACAGCACGATTTACATTTTGTATAGAAGTCTCAATGTACACAGGAAGGCGCTTTTCAAGAGCAGCTTTTGATAAAGAAATTAGATTTTGGTCTAGAGCCATTTCCAAGCCATGATCCTGCTTCTGGATGCAGTATTGAGCAGCCTCTGGCCGAATATCAGCTGCAGGCCTGAGAAGCAGTGTTAGGTCAATATTTTGTAGTTTCTCATTATTCTTGACCACTTCACTATCAACTTCTAGCATATCTGAACGACCAACCATTTCATTAATTGTACGGAAACCCAAATTTGACATGATTTCCCTCACTTCCTCAGCCAGCATAAAGAAGAAGTTAATAACATGGTCTGGCTCTCCTGCAAATTTCTCACGGAGAACAGGATCTTGGGTAGCAATGCCTACAGGACAGGTATTCTTATGGCATTTCCGCATCATGATGCAGCCAAGAGTCATCAAAGGGGCCGTGCTGAAACCAAACTCTTCTGCACCAAGTAGGGTGGCAATAGCAACATCTCTGCCAGTTTTTAATTGGCCATCTGTCTGAAGAACAGTCCGTCCACGCAAGTCATTTGCAACTAGAGTTTGATGAGTCTCAGCCAAACCCAGCTCCCAAGGAAGTCCAGCATTCTTGATGCCAGTCCAACGTGATGCCCCTGTTCCTCCATCGTGACCTGAGATCAAGACATGGTCAGCGTGACCTTTCACAACTCCACTAGCAATTACTCCCACTCCAGCCTCAGACACAAGTTTTACACTGATTCGAGCCCCTGGATTAGAATTCTTCAAGCAGAGATGGAAAAGGAGTCAAAATGAGAAGACAGACCAATCAATAATGATGTCTTATTTATTATAACATGCATGAAGCACTGAGAACTGATACCTCATAAGAAAACAGATACGTTAAGAACTATTAAGTGTTGAATTTGACAATTAGAAGAAATACAATAGACATATATACCTTGAGATCATAAATTAGTTGAGCAAGGTCCTCAATGGAATAGATATCATGGTGAGGAGGTGGGCTGATGAGTCCTACCCCAGCAGTTGAGTTCCGTGTAACTGCAATGTCACCAATGACCTTGTGTCCTGGAAGTTCACCTCCTTCACCTGGCTTGGCTCCCTGTATAATAAGGCAGTTTACATCATTAAAAATAGAAGCACAAAAAGAAAAAAATTAACTGAGGCCCATAACCAGAAACAAATTCCAATTCATAAGTAATCTCACCAAGATATGTTATGCGTCGGTTAATGATACAAAGCCACACTGAGGTGCTTTGCATACTCGACAACATCTGTCCATGAACATAAATACATAAACAAAGGAACCTCTGTTCCAATAGGCATGGAGAGACTAAATAGGAAGATACAACCCCAAAGCAAAAAATATATGATCCTTAGAGAGGTTTCTTAACTGAATGCATGCATTGTGCCAAAAATTACCTGAGCCATTTTGATCTGGAGTTCATTTGCATTGGTAAGATAATAGCTAGAAACTCCAAAACGTCCGCTTGCAACCTGCTTAATTGCACTCCTCTTAGGATTCATTGAGCCATCTGGAAGAGGCTCCAAGCGTGATGCGTTTTCACCGCCCTCACCTTCAGAAACATTTTAACAAAAATAAATAAATAAATAGAAAATTGAGGTTTATTTATCATTTTGAGGAAGCAAATGCTTCAGAATCATGTATTGTATGGAGAAATGATCCTGAAAATGCTGAAGGGAATGGAATGATTAGCATAGCTGATACTTCAATGATGATGGCAGTGATCGCAATAATTCAAGGACAACCAGAGAGCTAAAGAGTCAAAAATACGTAACAGCTTCTATTGCGGACTCTGTACAGAAATGAAGTGCAAGAAATAGTCTCTGGACAACATTTGATTAGCAATCCTCTTCAAAAAAACAAAGATATAACCAAAATGTCAAGAATCTTGAAACAAATTGTTGATCAAACTTGGACAGAATCAGAAGCATAGTTCCAAATAACTAAAGCATACTTCGCACAAAACATAAATGCATGAGATCCATGAGGGATAAAAATTGCATAGTTACAAAAAGTCCAAAAAACAAAAAATCCATCCTTGACTAGCACGATGATGATTAAAATCGTCTATCTTAAAATGACATGAGCTACTGTAGGGCCTAATTTGCCCCAGAAAAGTATGTCAGAATCTTAAAATTCTTTATTTGGGAAAAACCATAAGAGTTCTTCCCTAAGTATCACGCACCAGTATTAGATTTTCCGCCAATTTTGTTCATTGCAAGAGCAAGGGCTGTGTGCGCCTCCAATGATATTGACCCATAGCTCATGGCCCCCGTGCAGAAACGCTTAACAATCTCACTAGCAGGTTCCACTTCATCCAAAGGAATCTTTGCGTCCATGTCTTTGAACTTTAGCATACCCCTTAAATTGCAGCTTTTATTCAATTCCTGGATAATTCTCGAGTATTCTTTGTAAGCAGCAACACTGTTAGTTCTGGCTGCTTCCTGAAGCTTTGCAATGGCATTGGGATCATTGAGATGTATTTCGCCGCCTTTCCTCCAGTGATAATCTCCAGGATTGGGCAGAGCCATAGCCTCTGCACTTCCTAGAGGAAAGGGATTTCTGGGAAATGCAAGATCATGCAGACAGAGAGCATCCCGTGCCAGCATTTCAAAGGTTGCACCCTCCACCCTACTTGGTGTCCCATTGAAACACTTCTCTATAACCTCAGATGAAAGGCCCAACGCTTCAAAAATCTGAGCACCTTTATAAGAAGCCAAGGTAGATATCCCCATTTTGGCAAGAACTTTCATCATTCCATAGTTGCTGGCTTTGAAGTACTTTCTGACAAGTTCTTTCTTTGAATGGAACTGCCCAGCCGATTTAGGAGGGATCTTTCCATCAATTTGAAGTCGCCATATAGCTTCTATGGCCAAATATGGGCATATGGCATCCGCACCAAACCCCACAAGAGTACAGAAATGGTGCACCTCCCTTGGTTCAGCGGATTCAATTATCAATCCAATTTGAGTGCGCTTAAGCTTTGAAACTAAATGTTGATGGACAGCACCAACTGCCAGGAGAGAGCTTACTGCAACACGCTTTGATGAGAAAGCTACATTGACACGGAACGAACAGGTAGTTGAAAAGTTAGAACCAATTTATGAAATAAAAAAAAGTACATATGCATGCATTTGCAAGAGAAGCACCAGAAAAAGAGTCAAAAAGCATGATCAAAAAAGAAATGTATCAGACCAATTTATCAAAATGTAAAATATAGAAACAGAGTCAAAGAAGGCAGCACATGCAAGAGAACAAGGAACAACATAATTTCAGATTTTTTTAGTGTTTCTTTCCAAGCAGATACTCTTTTTAAACTCATGTTCTAATGTAGAAGTTTATGGTATGATGCATCAGCTTCTCACCTCTATCAGATAATATCACTGTTGTATAACCCTCCTGAATGGCATCATCTGCTTCGGAACA
>JAYJMB010080406.1:0-22006 GCA_036873735.1 Pouteria campechiana
GTATATTTAGGAATCAAATAGGTGTAAAAGATGAAGTATTAGGAGAATAAAATATGACATTTTGCATTCTCATCAGCTAGTGAAGTACCAGTTAGGAAGCAGAAGAAAAAGAAGAATAGAGCCTGAAAAATCTGAGAATGGGATAAATCTTCTAAAGGAATTAATGGAGAAAATAAGAATGATCTTTACATCACTTGAATGTGCAAGCATTGGCTTTGGAGAAAATGAGAATCATCTTTACATATGGCAAATGGCCTCACATTCTACTCAACTTTCTCTAAAGAGGTCGATGAAGTGATGATAGAAGGGTGCAACAGTAGAAGTAGTAGCCACACCTTTCTTTTTGTCCTTATCATCCCACCCCCTCCTCCCTCTCATCTTACCCCATTCATAATTTTCAAAAGTAATGGAAGCATGCCTTCATCCAGCTTTAGATTTCTTCAACGGATCATAATCCAGCTTTACCATGCCTTCATCCAGCTTTAGATTTCTTCAAAGGATCATAATTCAACTTTACCACACTCCCTAGTTTACTATAATTTGTATTGAAATGTGTATGTCTTATGAAATTCAATGAAACTGTATTTGTACTGAAATGAAATTCAATGCAAGGAACTTTTTATGTTTTGCAAATGTGTTCTTTGTTCTCTATGCAGTATGCTCACTCTATACTTCATTTCTTTTATATCTTTTTGATCATGAAAAAAAGGGGGAGAGATAGTTTAAAAGGGGGAGATATGAGAGATTATGAGGGAGAAAGTATTAAAGTTTTAATGCATTTATTAAGGGGGAGATAAATTACTCAGGGGGAGACTATATTTGAATTCAATAGCATATTTAAATTGCAAAGATTTAATGAAGTTTTATCATTATCAAAAAGTGAGAGATTGTTAGTATAATTGCATAGTTTTGATGATAAACAAAACTTGATTAACTTAAGTATTGATGAAATTTTGTCAAGATCCTAGAATGTAGAAACATATTAAAATTAAAAAATGCAGAAGTTTCAGGTTGTGCACATAATCTTCTCATCACAAATCAGTTAGCCTGAAAGCATTCGTAACATGCTCATTATCCCAAATCATTTCAAACAAAATTCAAATGTCTATGTCATTTTCAGAAGCTGAAAAGTGAAAAAGACTAGAAGATATGAAAGTAGTTGAGGAAATTTTCCAAGGCACAAGAACAAAATAGCTTCATGTTTAAATTCTAGTCAGTCCAAAACATTCACTTCAGACGCAACCTTCTTTCGAAGCTAATAATGGAAGAGCACCTCAATTTGTCCAAAACATATCTCAGACGCTGCATTGACAAAGGCTAACTTTGGACATTGCTTATGTCGTTCCCATATCCACTGTTGAAGTTCGGACGTTGTCATGATAATTTGGACAAATGAGAAAAGCTAACTTCAGATGAACAAAAACATTTCAGACAAAGTACCTTCATAAGCTCAAGATGTTCTGCTTTGTCCATCTCTCCAGTTCTGTCCAAAATCTTAACCTTAGACGATCCCAAGCAAGCAACTCTGTCCAAAATAAAGAATGATCACAAAGAGCAAATATT
Source organism: Pouteria campechiana (assembly GCA_036873735.1). Classification (NCBI taxonomy): domain Eukaryota; kingdom Viridiplantae; phylum Streptophyta; class Magnoliopsida; order Ericales; family Sapotaceae; genus Pouteria; species Pouteria campechiana. The sequence continues at coordinate 1,564 of JAYJMB010080406.1, forward strand.
TAAGGGAGACCTCCCATTTGAAATCTTAACTTCGAATGATCCCAGGCAAGAAACTTTGCTCGAAATGAAAAAATGATCATGAAGTGCAAATATTAAAGGGAGACCTTTCGTCCAAAATCTTAACTCCTAAAAATTCAAAATGGAAACACCATCCGAAACAATAAATAACAATCATTAAAAGAAGTCTAGTCAGTCCAAAACCATTTGCTTCATATTTTCCCAATCTTCTAATTGCCATTTCTAGCAAGAATGCCATTACAGGTTATTATAGCTGTTTCACCCAACCAAAAATAGTGCATCTCATTGGATTAAGCTTCAAATGTTATTCTACATTCAATGACTCTCATCTTCCTCCAATAGCTGGAATTCAAAGCTAAGTATAAGAAGAAGAAAGTAGAGACAAGAAAAATAACGAAACTATTACATTTTACAGAGCTTAAACCTTCATTCCTTCACTTACAAAAATAGTAACTCAAAGTCTTCGCACTATAATCTTCTACAACATTCTAGGGTCTTAACAACTCCTAGGAAGAACATTCATTTCTGCATTCAAAGTTTCTGAAAAACCTCCCCTGTACTTTTAGTGAAATACTCTGCAAAGTGTATATATCGTTTCTATCTTTATCTTTGCGATTATCTTGAGTTGATATTGAGGCCAAACTCAAGAAGAGCATTCATAATTGCTAGAGTGTGTTTCACAATTAGTCTACTAGTGTTGTATTTATGCCCCCTAGAGCTGGAATCTAGAAGAGTGCAGTGACACTAGATTGTTATGCCTCCTTGAGCTGGAATTAAGAAGAGTGCATAGTGCACTAGTTGCTATAAGAGATAGTGGAACCTAAGACATTAAAGGATATTATTCTTGGAAGAGTAGAGTAGAGTAGTTGACTCGAACCACTATAAAATCTTTATCTAAATATTTGCTTGCATTATCTACTATTGGATTGCTAGAGGGATGTTAATCCTTCAAGGGGTCAAAGTAGAATTTTTAATAACCCAATTCACTCCTCCCCTCTTGAGTATTTTCCGAGCCTACGGGACTAGCACCTACATTCCAACCACCTGGATGTAAATATAAAGCTAGCCCATATCATGATTATCAACAATATCCATCCAAGATAGGCGGCTTAGATCAAATTTCAAAAAGAGAGGCCAAGATTCTATGGGCATTGAAGAATCTGAGAAAAATAGACTTAGCTTGAATTATTTTAGATCATTTGTATATGGTAAAAGAAAATTCAAGATTCCCACTACCCTATGGGATGATGCTCTCAAAAATCTTGAAAGAAGTTGTAGTGGATGTTTCTGAAGAAGATGGAGAACCACCCAAGCTTTCTATCTTAATCAGCCAACTGACAATAAAGAAGACATGATTCAAACAAAGTGTAGAAGATTGAATCTCTAGAAATCCAAGAAATGCTAAACAAATAAAAAGGATAAGATCAAAAGCAGAAAGAGAAGAAGAAGAAGAAACAATAAGAGAAGAAGAGGATGCAACAGTCTCACCTTCACAAGCACAACCCTCAATTCGTCCCTCTATCACCCTATCTGAACAACCTACCACCACCCAACCAGCCTCCCTCAACCTAAAATAACTCCAAACCCTCCTCCAAAGCCAACTAGAGCTCATGTAAACTAGGTTTAAAAACTTAAAAACTAGTGTCTCAGCTCTCCACTTTAGGGTAGACAAAATTGAGGAATCAGTGCATCACAAGCTGGATGCATTGATCTCCCTTGTTGAGTCTACAAGAGCCCAACTTCAGTCAGCCCAATCCTCAAACTAATCTTTTCCTACCCATCACCACCACCACAAAACCGATCTCCTATTAGATTCACTCATCCTTCTTCCACACACTTTCTTCACCAAACTAACCAACCCTCAAATCCTCCCACTAACATCATCCATTCAAAGAGCCAAATCTTTGAAGCCACCTCCTCTCTCCACTCACAATTGTTGAACCTAGGTGTTTCATTTTGATGATTAACAAAACTTTTTTATAACCTAAATTAAGCTAATGATGTTTTTACTAAGATTTTGTAATTCAAAAGAAGCTTCAGATTTTAGAAGATGCCAAAGTTTGTTGAGATTTCAAGTTCAGAAGAAGCTTCAGATTTTATAGTTTTGAGAAATTTCAAAGTTTAGAAGGAGCTTTAGATTTCAAAAGATGCCAAAATTTTTTCAAGATCTCAAAGTTCAGAAGAAGCTTAAGAGTTCAGAGGTAGGTGTTCAAGCCTTCAAAGGAAACTTACAAAAGATGTGGAGATGAAGAAGAAAAACTCAAACTTCAGATTTCAAAGGACGTAGAAAGCTTTAGAACTTGAATGCGAAATAAAATGAAAAATGCAATTTGAAGTTCAAATTATGAAGAAGCCATCATAACATGTGGAAGCCATCAAATGATCTAAAAGCTACAACTATAAGCTTTAGAATAACTTCAGAGTATGTTTAGATGAAGAATCCCAAACTTTAGTGGATTTCAGATGGACTAGGACACTTCTAACGTCAAGTGAAATGAGTTCAGAACATGTTGAAGGTCAGAAGGCTTGAAAATTTCACCTAAAAGGTTTAGAACATGATCAGAGAGAGAACTCCATGCTTCAAACACTCAAAAGAACAATCCGAGTTTATTTGGAAGCAAGAGAGTCTCTTTGGAGTATCTTCAGAGCATGCTTCCGATGGGGACACGAGCTTCAGAGGTGAACTTCAAGTTTAAGGATCTTTGAAGTGAAGTTCAAAACATATTGAACATCAAAAGATCTGAAGACCAAGCTAGAAAGCTTTAGAACATATTCAGAGGATGACTCCATGCTTCAGCACTCAGAAGGAATAATCAGAGTCTATGCAGAAGCGTTCCAAGCTTCAGAGCATCTTCAGAAGATGCCTTAGATGATGAACAGAAGCAAACATTGGAATGTCAGATCTCAAAAGAACAATCTAAGTTTATTTGTAAGCAAGGGAGTCTCTTCAGAGCATCTTCAGATGATGCTTCAAATGATGAACATGCCTCAGAAGGGAAACAATAGCTGTTAAAATTATTAGTTGCTAGAAGGAACTAATGCTGGAACGAAGTCAATGTTCAGAAGATTTGAGAGAGATTCAAAAGCTTTGAAGAAATCCAACAATAGTAACTAAGAAAGCAACAAAGTTGATGCTCAGAAGATCTGAAGAGAGCTTTAGAATCCCTAAAGAAATGCAACAATGGTAACTAATAAAGCACCTGACCTTCAAAGACTCTGCAGTTTAACTTCAGACTTTGAAGCATGAGGCACTGCGTTGAAAAGATAACAATGTTCATATATTCTGAAGTTTAACATTTGAGTTACAGAGATTTCAAAATATGCTCAAAAATTTCAATTTAAATACTCTATTTGAAATCTCATACTTTCTGAAGAAATAATGAAAATGCAATAGATGGAAGAAGTGTTCGTATAAATGCATGGTTTCAATGACAAACAAAACTTACTTAAAGATTATATATTAATGGTTATTGTCAAGATATTAGTATGCAAAATCAAGTTGCAAGTCTTATGAAAAATGAGCATAGAAAACATATTCCGAAGCATCAAGGCTTAGGCAAGTAAAGAAGCAAAATATGAAGTGCCATTATAGACAAAGCATGAATGAAATGGATTCAGATGTTTCCATTAGTCTATCAAAGTGGAAGATTATATCTGACAAATGCAAAGCAGTGTGCATATAATAGACTTCGTCTATCATAAGCAAGCCACAGTTAAGCCAATGGTTATCTATTGAGAATAGACAAAGCTAGAAAAGTGAAGATCTTCTAGTGGAGCAGTGAAAGGTATTGATTCATCTGCGCCTCAATGCTTAGTCTATCATTTATAACAGACAACCCATTAGATAAAGCAATGAAGGAAATTTGTCTATGCTCCAACATTCTATTACTTATAGCAGACAACTCAATAGATGAATCGTTGAAGAAACAAATCATCCATGCTTCTACAGTTCAACAAACAATCCACAAGATAAAGCACTGGAGAGGATAATTTGTCTACATCTATCTGTTACTTTCAATAGACAACCCATCAGATAAAGTGATGAAATGACATCTCCACGATTCATCTGCTACTTATGAAAGACAAACAGGCACTTTGTTTGATGAATAGTCAGACAGATACTTTGTTCATCATAAGTAAAAGACGAGCAATGGTCAAGCTAAATCGTTGGTCTTTGTTCAACATTAATAATGTCTTTTCCATATTGATGAAAGAGTTAGCCACTGTAGCAATACTTCAACCAAAGCTTATTAAGAAACTGGAAATCATCTTCTCTAAGGTCGGTGCTACAGACATTTCAACATATCAGGATTAAGCAAAAGTTAGAGAATTCAAAATATGCAAATCAGAATGGTCTTCTGTCATTAATGGAGCTCACCAACTACCAACAACTGGAATTCAAAGCAACTATAAATAAAGCATTGTTGGAGTAGGAGGAAGTAACCAAGTGTCAAGAAAATCATTCAAAAATCCTCCTGAGAGCATTTACTAATGTGAGCTAAACCTTCTGCTATTCTTTAAGAATTAAGAGCCTTGCATTCAAACCTTCCTCAACTTTCTTTGAAGGCTCTCCGCCACCTTTTGGGAAGATCATTTACTTCTGTATTTAATTTTCAAAAACCTTCCCCTATGCTTACTAAAAAAATACTTGTGCTTCAACTTATGATATCCATTCTTTGTAAATTCCTTGAGATAGTAGGTGAGACAAGGCTTAAGAAGAGTTGTGACTATTTGAGTGCAAAAAAGAGCTATTTATTTACTCCCATAGAGCTGAAATTAAGAAGAGTGCGCCCCCTAGAGCTAGAATCTATAAGAGTGCTGGGAGCACTGTATTCATGCCCCCAAGAGCTGGAATTTAGAAGAGTGCTGGGAGCACTATTGTATTTTTCCTATTGGGAATAGTGAAACCCAAGATGTTGAACATTTTATCTAGCTTGATTTTGATAATGAGCATTCTTAACTAAGTTTTGATGATGAGTAAAGACATGAGTGAAATATTAAGGTACTAACAATTTGTTCTCAAGCATATTGCAAAAATATTATCCCATACTTAACTTGAAAATAATCCTCATGATGATCAAAGGAAGAAACCAAGTTAATACTCATGAAAAACAAGTATATACATTTAAAACAAGAAAATAGAGATCTTAAAGTCTTCAAAGCATGCTTTGGAGCCAACAGGAATGTCTTCGGAGATATCAAGACATGCTCCGGAGTTAATTGGAAAGCTTCAGAGTTAGCCCAAGACAAGCTTTGGAGTCATAATAGTGTGCTTCAGAGTCATCATAAGCATACTTTGGAGTCAGCGTATAAGCTTCAGAATCATCACAGCATACTTCAGAACTAACAGGAAAGCTTTGGAATCATCACAGTATATGTTGAAGTTGTCATGGAAGTTTCAGAGTTATCACTGTACACTTCGGAATCAACAAGATACACTTTGGAGTTAATCAAACATGTTTCAGAGTAAATCAGATATGCTTAGGAGTCATGAAGACATGTTCGGAATCATGGAGTTATGCTTCGTAATCAATTAGACCTACTTCAAAGATATCAAAATACATTTCAGAGTAAGCAAGCACTTTGAAGTCAGCAAGCAATCTTCAGAGTCATCAAACAAACTTCGGAGTCAGCAACCGTACTTTGGAGTCTTCAAAAATTTACTTTAGAGCCAGCTAGCAAACTTCAAAGTTGTCAAATAGTACTTCAGAGTCACCCTTTTCTAAAGCATCAAAAGTTTGAAAAATCCAAACTCTTCTCTGCAAAGATCCATCGCAATTAAGAAGGTTTACTATCATTAATCAGAGTATCCAAAATCATTCAAAGGATATGGTTGTTTACTCATCACTTCAGAGTAACTAAAGAAGTTGCTTCGAAGCATTTGATACTCATGTGAACGTTAAGAAAAGTTAGTGACAAAGTTGCAGACCAATACTAGATTACTGCAAAATCAGACGTCAAACAAAGTGTAAGGTGAAGAAAAATATTTTCGAACATTTGAAAGTCTGCCATAGTCAGCAACGGAAAAATCTCTCTCAGCCTATAAAAGAGTCCTTTAGATGCAAAAGAAAAATATATAGAACATATTGAATATACAAAAATACAAAGAAGCTAAAGTTTTGAGCATACAAAATCTTCTTTCAAAGTTCAACTCTAACAGCTAAAACTCTATCAGAGCTCTCAAAGTCTAAATCACTTCTCAATCAAGGAGTTTAAATCTTTTATTCATATTGCTTATTCATTTACTTAAAGTTTTGAATTTATGTACAAGTCTACCTAAGTAAGAGGCATTAATTTGTATACTTCTTTTTAGTATTTGGTAACACAAGCAGAGTGCTTGGTGTTTATGTATTGAGATAAGCAAGTAGGGAACTTGCTGAAAGGATACAAGTTCATTGGTGAGCTTTGAAAACCAACAAGTTGTAAAAAGTTTTTGGTTAGCTTGGAAAACTAGTAAGTTAGTTGGTAAGCTTGTGTGAAAACCATCATGTATTTATCATGTTGATAAAGGTGTTAGTGGAACCTGAGATCGGCAAAGGAAACTGACTCAGAGAAGTGGAGTAGGAACCCAAGAAGTGTCGAACCACTATAAAATTCTTATGCTGTATATTATGCAATCTGTTTTACTTATTCATTCAGCATTTTGATCATTTGATTTGGCCAAGAGTTTTAAAAGCTTAATTTACCCCACTCCTCTCATGAGCTACCATTGTGTAAGGGACCAACAAGTGGTATCAGAGCAGGCTTCACTAGTTAAAGTTTGATTACCAATATATTAACTTATGAAGAGATTCAAATTGCCAGTATGTTCCATAATACATCTGCTGAAGGACAATCCACTTCCAAACCTCCTTTATTTGATGGAACTAATTATGGGTATTGGAAAATGAGAATGCAAAATTTCTTGACTGCCACAAATTACCAATTGTGGCTTGTAATGAAAAATGAAAAGAATGTCACTAATAGTGAAGACAAATACACTCCAGAAGATATACAAGCAGTAAAACATGATACTAAGGTAAGGAAATACCTCTACTATGCACTAACTTCTTCTAAGTTTGAAAAGATTTTTGAATGTGATTTAGTGAAGGAAATCTAGGACAAACTTAAGGTAGCACATGAAGGTACAAATCAGGTAAAAGAAATTAAAATAGATCTTCTAGTGCAGGAATATGAGGCCTTCTCTATGAAGGAATTAGAAAACATTTTTGAAATATTTGGAAGATTTTAGAAAATCACTAACAACTTAAAGAACTTAGGAGAAAAATACAAAGTCCAAGGTAGTAAAGAAAATCTTGAGATCTCTGCCTAGACACTGGATGCCTAAAGTGATTGCTATATAGGAATCAAAAGATCTAACAAAGGTGACAGTAGAAGAACTCATGGGATCACTCATGACCCATGAAGTCCTGATGAAACCAAAAGCTCCAAATGAAGTCAAAAGAAAGAAAAAAAATAGCTTTACAAGCAGAATCAGAAAATGAAGAATCTTCAGAAGAAGCCTTAACTAGTGAAGATGATGAGGATATGGCAATAATAACCAGAAGATTCAGAAATATGATTTCGAAAACAATTCCAAGAACTTCAAAAGTAAAGATAAGAAAAATGAAGTTCCAATCTTTTACAATTGTAGCAAGCTTGGGCATATGAAATTTGACTGCCCAGAACCAAATAAAAAGCAAGGATACAAGAAGAAAAGTTATAACTCTTACTTTGACAAAAAGAATATTTCTAATAACAAGAAATTTGGAAAGAAAAAGAAAGCTATAGCTATATGGAAAATGCTGGAAAACATGATGCAAGAAAGCTCGAGTGAAGAAGAAGAAGAAAATGAAGCTCAATTCAACTCACTCAGCTTCAAAGAAAAAGATCAGGAAGAGCATCATACAGGAATAAGCTTTATGGTCATCCATAATGATGAGGTAAATTCGAAACCTAAAATTTCTAATATTGAAGAATTACTAGAAGAATTTTATTTAGATTAGAAAATATTAAAAGCTAAACACAAGAAAACTAAAAAAGAATTTGAAAGAACTATTAATAAATGCTCTAAATTAAGATAAGAAAATACATTGCTCAAAAATGATCAAAATATAAATATAGAACTTGAGCAAATCAAAGTAGAAAATTATGCTCTTAGAAGGACCTTGACTACTACCTTATTTAAACTTAAAGCAGAGAAAGACATAGGAAACCAAAGAAAGAAAAATCACAAAAGAAAATTAGAACCCAAATAGAATATGATTTGGATTCCTAAAATAGTTGCTAAAGTTGTAAATGCAACGATATATCTAGAAAACAGATTAGTAGCATTTAAAAAAATAATGGGTGCCAAAATATTCTGCTACTAACCCACCTAGACCCATTCTTAAATGTGTACCAAAAGTTATAGCTTAATTTTATTACTGCAGGTGTGTTTGAGAGTCATAAAGAATAGTAAGTGGTATATTGATAGTGTTGCTCAAGACACATGACAGGAAAAGGGAGTTGTTCACAGAACTAAAAGATAAAAACAAAGGAACAGTTACCTTTGGGGAAAATGGAAAAGGTAGAGTGGTTGGAATTGGTAAAATTGGCCAACCTCCCTTTATTACAATTTCAAATGTTTTACTAATAGAAGGATTAAAACATAATTTTTTAAGTGTAAGTCAGTTTTGTGATAATGGTTACAAAGTTGTGTTTGAATCTCATACTTATTCAATATTAGATAATTCAAATTCAGTTGTAGGACTTGAAAAAAGACATGAAAATGTATATTTGGTGGATTTAAATGATATCCAAGTCAAATGTCTTATTGTAAATGACAATAAACCCATGTTGTGGCATAGAAGGCTAGGACATGCCAACAAAAATCTAATTGAAAGATTATATAATAAAGATCTAGTTGTTGGCTTACCAAAAGTCAAATTTGATAATAAGTTGTGTGATGCTTGCATGTAAGGCAATCAAGTAAAAGAATCATTTAAGTCAAACAAAGAAGTATACATAATCAAACCCCTTCAGTTGCTAGATATGGATTTAGTTGGACCAACAAGAACAAGAAGCCTTGGAGGGAGACATTATGCATATGTCATTGTAGATGACTTTAGTAGATTCACCTGGGTAATGTTTCTAACATCCAAAGATGAAGCTTTTACATTCTTTAAGGTATTTTTCAAATGTATACAAAATGAATAAAGCTCTCATATAGTTGCCATAAGGAGTGATCATGGTGGAGAGTTTGAAAATCATAGATTCACTGATATCTGTGAAAACAACGGAATTCTTCAAATTTTCTTTGCACTAGAACACCCCAACAAAATGGAGTACTTGAAAGGAAAAATAGATCCGTATAATAGATGGCAAGGATAATGTTGAGTGAATACAACCACCTATAGTATTTCTAGGCTGAAGTAATGAACATGACATATTATATTATTAATAGAATCATTGCTAGATCTATACTCAACAAAACTCCATTTAAATTATATTATGGCAAGAAACCAAATATTTCATATTTTTATACTTTTGGTTGTAAGTGCTTTATTCTTAACAATAACAAAGAAAACTGTGGTAAATTTGAAAATAAATCTAATGAAGGCATTTTTCTTGGATATTCCATTGTTAATAAGACGTTTAGAGTCTATAACCTGAAAAATAAGACTATAGAGGAATCTATTCATGTAAAGTTTGATAAAAATACTAATTCCTCTAGAAGGATAAGTGATTTTGATGATGAGATAGGAGAACTAACAACATCAGTTGAGAAAATGAAAATACAAGAAAAAGAAAACAAAAATTCCCAATCAAAAACACAGATGGATGAAGAAGAAACGGATGATGGACCATCCATTAGTGAGGTAAACCATGAAGGTAACAATACTTTTCCTAAAGATTGGAGATTCATGCATGATCACCCTAAAAGTTAGATAATTGGTGATGTATATGATAAAGTCAGAACTAGATCTTCTTATCAACAAATATGTGGCAATTTTGATTTTATTTCTCAATTAGAACCAACTTGCATTGAATATACTTTAGAAGATGAAAATTGAATTTTATCTATGCAAGAAGAATTAGATCAATTGAAAAGAAATAATGTGCAGACTATTGTTCCAAGACTAAATTATCAAACTGCTATAGGAACTGGTCTTTGGAACAAATTAGTTGAATTTGGAATTGAAATAAGAAATAAAATAAGATTAGTAGCAAAAGGGCACTGTTAGGAGGAAGGTATTGATGTTAAAGAATCATATGCTCCTGTTGCAAGAACTGATGCCATTAGAATGCTTCTTGCATTCGCATCCTATATGAACTTCAAGTTATATCAGATGGATGTAAAGAGTGCATTCTTAAATGAATTTATTAATGAAGAGGTTTATATAGAACAACCACCTGGGTTTGAAGATCCTCATAACCCAAATCATATGTTTAAACTAAAGAAAGCCCTCTATGGTTTAAAACAAGCTCCCAGAGCCTGGTATGAAAGGTTAAGCAAATTTCTCATTTAAAAAGTTTTTCAAGAGGCAAAGTTGCACTACTCTCTTCATTAAACATTCAACGAAAGATGTTCTTATAGTTCAAGTTTTTGTTAATGATATAGTATTTGGTGTAACTAATGAAAATCTTTGCAAAGAATTTTCCAAGACAATGCAGGGAGAATTTGAAATGAGCCTGATGGGTGAACTTAACTTCTTCTTGGGACTACAAATTAAGTAGATGAAAGAAGGAATTTTCATTCACCAAGCCAAATACACAAAAGAACTGCTAAAGAAGTTCAAAATTGGAGATGGAAAAAGGTATGGAATGCCAATGAGTACATTAATAAAAATGGATAAAGATGAAAAAGGTAAGTCTATTTGCCAAAAACTTTATAGAAGCATGATAGGATCTCTACTATATTTAATTGATAGTAGACATGACATAATGTTTAGTGTATGCATGTGTTCTAGATTCTAATTAGATCCAAAAGAGTCATATCTTGTTGTTGTAAAAAGAATATTTAGATATCTTTTATATACGCCCAATCTTGGATTATGGTATCCAAAAGGTTCAAATTTTAATTTAATAGCTTACTCAGATGCAGAGTTTGCAATATATAAAGTAGATAGAAAGAGTACCTCAGAATCTTGGTAATTTCTAAGAAGCATGATTATTTTATGGTTCTCTAAGAAACAAGTATTAGTAGCATTATGTAGCAGCAGGTAGTTGCTGTACACAGATCCTATGGATGAAATAATAATTAAACGATTTTGGTCTTAACTTTGTTGATATACCTATCAGGTATGATAACACTAGTGCTAGAAATCTGACTAAGAATCCAGTTCTACATACTAGAACTAAGCATATAGAAATCATGCATCCTTTTATTAGGGACCATGTTAAAAACCATGATATTTGCTTAGAATTTGTCCCACAGAAAATCAACTAGCAAATATTTTTACAAAACCACTTTTAAAAGAAAGATTTAACATGATAAGAAGAGAACTAGGCATTCTAGATCCAAATGCATAAAATGCTTAATTTATCAAATAAATGAGTCATTTTGTGTTCTCATCAGTGTAAAACATAAAATGAAATACATTAAATCTTTCATTTTCCAAGAAATTTATAAATGCATATTTAATTATCTATCTTGGTAATGATTCCTAAATGAATGTGTATTAATGAGTAAAAGGATAATTAATATATAAAAATTAAAATCCAAAACCAAAAAAAGATTATAAAATTTTGGAGTTAAGTCAAAATTTATACTTCGTAGCCTCCAAAGGTCCAAACAAAAGCCTCGAAAGTAATGCATCGGAGCATTTGAAAATCCCAAATCGAATCATTGCCTCTGAAGGACCTTTTTTGGAGCATTTGAAGCCAAAAAATTAGTGTTTCAAAGTAATTTTAAACCAAATAGTAAAATCTGAAAGTACTCAAGCCGTTTGAGCGCTTGAAACCTCTCCAAAAACCTAAACTCTTCTTCTTCGAACTCTTGATACCTCCCTTTCAGAAAAGACTTTCCATCTTTCCGCTCTTTTTGAATCTCAATCTCAACTCTCTCCATCTCTCTTTCTGCCTTCTCCAACATCTCATCCAAAAACTCCCATTTCAATTCAAAACCCTAGCTTTCTTTGTTAAAATGGAGAGAACCAAAGGAGCAGAAAGCAAAAGAAAGGAAAGAGATGATTATCTGCAAAGAAGAGGAACCAAAAAGGCCAGACGAGAAGTTGATACACTTAAGGTAATCTTTTTGAACAGTTCATCTGACTACTCCAGATTTTCTAAAAGATATGAGGATAGGAGAATATTAAAATGGAAAATCTTCAATTTTGAAGCCTTTGGTATGCAATTAGAAGTATCTGAATGATTAATATACCAAGGTTGGAATGAATTTGTGAGTTACAGAGATAATCTATATCCTAGACTTGTAAGGGCACTTATTTGTAATCTCAACACAATGACAGAAAAATTATGGATAGGAGAAACAGAGATTGACTTATCCATAGAGAGTTTAAAAAATTGTTTCAATCTCTTTGAAGAAGAAGAAGAAGAGATAGTATGACCTTCTAGAGCAAAACTATTTTTGGATTTAGCAGAAATAGAAATATATGAGAAGGAAAATTATCTTAATGCTAGTTACCTGAATTTGAATCTTAAGCTAGCATATCTTATTGTTATGAACAATGTTTACTGTAGAAGAGGAGCTACTAGCGATGTGTCTGAAAAGGATGCCAGAATTATGTGGGCATTGAAGAATAGGAGAAAAATGAATCTAGCCAAATTAATGCTAGATCACATTCACTTGATTAAGAGCACCACAAGATTTCCCCTACCTTATGGAATGACTTTGACAAAACTGATGAGGGAAGCAGGAGTAAACTTTTCAAATGAAAATGAAGAACTCTCAAGAAATATAGACACATTGGATGAGAAGACTCCGAAAAGGATGGGCTTTAAGCCAACAACACAAGGTTGGATCACTGAAAAACCCATAAGAGCAACTCAATTAAAGGGATCCAAACCTGATGAAAGAATAAAAGGAGAGATGTCACAAAACAGGTCACAAAACCAAGGCAAGAGCTCTCAAGAAGAAGAAGGAACAGAAAGACAAGAATTCATGAGTCCAATAGTAGAAGCAAGAGAAGAATTCTCCAGCAAAGAAGATCAATTTGAAGCTGAGAGAATAGAAGTTCCAAGAGAGGAACAAGGAATTGTCATAGAAGAAGTATTGGAAGAAAATTTGAGAGAAAATATATTTGAAGAAATAGCAGTGCAACCATGCCAACACAAACTCCCATCAAATACCCTTCACTTATTCAACCTACTTACTCTCATCAACCATTTACCTCATCAATTTCCACTACACAACTAATCCCACATCACATAGAGGATAGACTAACAATGATTGAATACTATCTATCTACTCTAGCTATTCAAATGAATAGAATGGATCATAATCTTTCTATTGCCATGTCCTATGATCCTAAGAGCTGATAAGATTGACCAAAGACTTGATTCTTTACAATCTCTAGCATAATCATTAAGAGGTCAAGCCTATCATCCTCATTTCTCTCCACCTCAAGCCCATTTCTCTCCACCTCCAACTCACTTTCCATCACCTCCACATCACTACTCTTTAGTCAGAACTAACTCTCCCATCACAGTGAAGTCTTCTCCCTCACACTCACCTCCTCATCCATTATCATCTTCTGCAATTCTAGAGATTGCTTAACACCAGAGTAAACCTGCTGAAATTGTCTCTCCATCTCCTCTAACTCAAGCCTCTCCTTCATCACCTCCATCAGTTCCTGAAGTATTTACAAATATGCCTCAGGATTACCTTTCCAATCCTCATTGAGCCATTGTTAGATATGGAAAGTATCCAATTACAATACCATTTCCTAAATGATACTTTCTTCCCCCAGGACCATTTGATGAATTGAGCTTCATTGAAAAAGATCTTTATTTGTTAAGAGAACTCTTTCCTAAACAAATTGATCAAGTTCCACCAGAATGGGACTCACTATTAATTTGTCCAGCATGGAGAAAAAACTCCAACCCCTCCAAAATCTCCTCCAAAACCAAATTTTAATAATCTTGACATTCTCATTCATATTTTCAATCTAATCAGGATGACTTTTTCTAAGTTTGTGAATAAAACCAAAATCAAATTTGAAGTTGCTAAAATGTTTCACTCTCAAAACATCATTATACCCCCTCAAGAATTGTCATTTTCAGAACTTGAGGATCCTAACATTCTACACAGGATTCAACTTCTTCCTAATCCTCCATTGACTCCCAAAGGTCACACAATTGACATTCTTAATAGAGAGTTAATTCTTTAAGAGTACTTTGAGAAACTTCTTCAAATGCTTCCAGCATCAAAACCAATTAGAAAAGTATTTCCATCTCCCTCAGGTCCTAATCAATTCTTTATTCTCACTAAGGAAGAATTATCTTTTTACAATAATGCCAACCTAGAGGTCATTGCTGACAATCTCCCTCTCCCATACCCTTAACTTTCAGATCCCTCTATCCAAGATAGAATAAGACAAATACAATCTCCACCAGTTACTTTTCAAAAACCAAAATCCTCACCACCACCTTGTACTAACCCCAAACCAAAACCACAACCCAAACCATCCTCCTCAATACCTTCATCTCAGACTTCATCCTAAAAACCTAAAAGAAAGCCAAGAATTTTGCCTCCCAAAGAACATAAAAAGGCTCCTCTTGAAAGAATAATCATGTACCATCGGGAGTACACAGCCCACATGCATGTCAATATAGAAGCTATCTTAAAAGGGACTCCTGTAGCATTTCTTGAACTGCTAGACCCAAAATTTTGGGAATGCATTGACTTTATCTATATATCAAGCTGTGAAATTATAGCTTATACACATGAACCTCCTATAACAATTCCCAAGGATCCACTTTTCATCCCATCTCCTCTACCAAAAAGACCCAGATCATCTTCTAAAACACCCAAGCCCTCTGCTACACCATCATCTTCTCAACCCAAACCTCCTCTTCCATCTTCCTTTCCCAAGACCTATAAAAGAAAACCCAAACCAACCCAATGACACTATTGCCTTTTACATCTCTCTAATGTAATTTTTCTTTCTTTCTGTAAAGAATTTTGACTTTATGCATATGTTGTATCTGCAAATTTTTCATCAATGACAAAGTTCTATATGTATGCAATTTTGTTCATCATTGGTCTTGAATATTATTGTTTATTTCTTTTCATCTTTTTGATTATGACAAAAAGGAGGATAAAATGTATGTATAAACTAAAAGAAAATGGTATGCATAGGTATAAACTATGAAAAGACGTGCATAAATTTCTTTTGTATGAAATACACTTAAAATATTGTGCATCCATTCAGGGGGAGTTGCATTGAATTAATCAATAGAAATTTTATTGAAATAACTAGAAATTAATTTATTTTAAGTTTATTGTTAGATAAGTTTTGAAAGGTATATCACTCACTATTTTGTCATCATCAAAAAGGGAGAGAATGTTGAACATTTTATCCAGCCTAATTTTGATGATGAACATTCTTAACCAAGTAAGTTTTCATGATGAGCAAAGACATGAGTGAAATATTAAGGTACTAACAATTTGTTCTCAAGCATATTGCAAAAATATTATCCCATACTTAACTTGAGAATAATCCTCATGATGATCAAAGGAAGACACCAAGTTAATACTCATGAAAAATAAGTATATACACTTAAAACAAGAAAAAAGAGATCTTAAAGTCTTCAAAGCATACTTTAGAGCCAACAGGAATGTCTTCAGAGACATCAAGATGTGCTTTCAAGTTAATCGGAAAGCTTCGAGTCAGCCCAAGACAAGCTTTGGAGTCATCATAACGTGCTTCAGAGTCGTCATAAGCATACTTTGGAGTCAATGTATAAGCCTCAGAATCATCACAGCATACTTCGAAACCAACAGGAAAGCTTCAGAATCATCACAGTATATTTCGGAGTTGTCATGGAAGTTTCAGAGTTATCACTATACACTTCAGAATCAACAAGATACACTTCAGAGTTAATCAGACACATTTCAGAGTAAATCAAATATGCCTAGGAGTCACAAAGACATACTTCGAAATCATGGAGTTATGATTCGTAATCAATCAGACCTACTTCGAAGATATTAAAATACGTTTGGGAGTAAGCAAGCATTCTTCGGAGTTAGCAAGCATTCTTCAATGTCAGCAAACAAACTTCAGAGCTAGCAACCATACTTTGGAGTCTTCAAAAATTTACTTCGTAGTCAGCTAGCAAACTTCAAAGTTTTCAAATAGTACTTCAGAGTCACCCTTTTCTAAAGCATCAAAAGTTTGAAAAATCCAAACTCTTCTCTGGAAAGATCCATCACAATTAAGAAGGTTTATTATCATCAATCAGAGTATCCAAAATCATTCAAAGGATATGATTGTCCACTCATCACTTCAGAGTAACTGAAGAAGCTGCTTCGGAGCATCTGATATTTATGTGAACGTTAAGAGAAGTCAGCGACAAAGTTGCAAACCAATACCAGATTGCTGCAAAGTTAGATGTCAGACAAAGTTCAAGGTGAAGAAAAACATTTTTGAATGTTTGAAAGTCTACCATAGTCAACAATGGAAATATCTCTCTCAGCCTATAAAAGAGGCGTTCATACGCAAAAGAAAATTTAGAACATATTGAATACATGAAAATATAAAGAAGATAAAGTTTCGAGCATTCAAAATCTTCCTTCAAAGTTCAACTCCATTGGCTACAACTCTATTAGAGCTCTCAAAGTCTAAATCGCTTTCTCAATCAAGGAGTTTGAATCTTTTACTCATATTGCTTATTCATTTACTTAAAGTTTTGAATTTATGTATGAGTTTGCCTAAGTAACAGGCATTAATCTGTACACTTCTTTTTAGTATTTGGTAACATAAGCAGAGTGCTTGGTGTTTATGTATTGAGATAAGCAAGTAGGGAACTTGCTAAAAGGATACAAGTTCATTGGTGAGCTTTGAAAACCAACAAGTTGTAAAAATTTTTTGGTTAGCTTAGAAAACCAGTAAGTTGGTTGGTGAGCTTGTATGAAAACCATCATGTATTTGATCAGGTTGATAAAGGTGTTAACGAAACCTAAGATTAGTAGAGGAAACTGACTCAGAGAAGTGGAGTAGGAACCCAGGAAGGGTCGAACCACTATAAAATTCTTGTGCTATGTATCATGCAATCTATTCCACTTATTCATTCAGCATTTTGATCATTTGATTTGGCCAAAAGTTTTAAAAGCTCAATTCCCTCTCTTGAGCTACCATTGTGTAAGGGACCAACACAAGACACTAAGAGAAACATATTCTTGGAAGAGTAGAGTAGAGTGTTTACTCAAACCACTATAAAAATCATTGTGTCTTATTTATTTGAGCATTGATTGATTGATTGATTGCCAGAGGGATAATTAATCCTTTTAGCCTAATCTTCTAGACCACTAAGAAGAAGTTTAGAGTGCCAAACACATTTATCTGAGAATAAAGAAGTCCAAATTTGTCTAAAATCAATTATGGACAAAGTAGGAGACAAAGAAACTTTGTCCACCTGGAAAAAGACTTTGACAAAGAAGAGATTTTGTCTGATATTAACTTTGGACAAATGAACTGAAGCGCCAGACAAAGTGGAGCAACTGAGTTTGTCAAAATTTATTGTCTTCTTTCAAAAATTGTGAATCAACTCAGATCTGCAGCATCTCCTCATCTATTAATTGCCTAAACTACCATTCACTTTCTTCTATGTCAAAGTCAGCACTATAAAATGACTCTAAGCATATGGGAATTAATTAGAAGATGACATTTTCAAATGGGAGATTATCAGAATGGTCTTCTACATTTATTCTTGCTCATTTACCTTCATCTCTGCATTTAATGAAGATAATCTTCCTCCAACGGTCAAGTCTTCCTCCAACGATCAAGTTTTCATGAAAGCGATTTATGGAGAAGAGGTGAGACGATTCAAAGGTAGTGAAGGAGTATTTTTCAAGAGTTTAAATCTTTTACAAAACCTTCCACCCAAGGCTAAGAGCTTCAACTTCTAAATATCCATTCAAGAGCCTCAATCTTCTAAATCTTGAAGGCCTTCTTATTCATACATTAAAAGAAGAGGCAACATAAAGAGCCATAAAAATCCTTAAGTCTTCTCCTATGCTTTCATTGAGGTATTTGTAAAAGTGCACTTAAACTGCTTTATCCATTTCTTTGTAAATGCCTTGAACTGATAGTGTAGATCAGACTCAAGAAGTGTTGTGACTGTCTATTGAGATAAGAGCCATTAGTTTATGCCCCATGGAGCTGGAATCCAAAAGTGCTGGGAACACTAGTTTACACTCCCTATAGCTGGAATCCAAAAGAGTGTTGAGAACAGTTGTTTATGCCCCCTAGAGATGGAATCTAAAAGAGTACTAAGAATACTATTGTATTTCTATTATATGGGATATAATGCAACCTAAGACACAAGGAGAGTGTGCTCTTGGAAGAGTGGATGTAAGGACGGGGTTCCTAAACCACTATAAAAATTGTGTTGTTTGTGTATGTGCTTGTTTACTTTGTCTAGCACTTTAATGCTTCACTAGTTAGCTTACATTACATAGCTGATAAGCATGAAAAGAGGGTGAGTAATATTATAGGGATTAGGTGATTAATTTTCATAAACCTAATTTATCCCTCCCCTCTTGGGTTAAGCCACCCAACGGGACCCAACACCTCTGCACTCTTCTAGATTCCAGTTCTAAGGGGTGTAACAATCTAGTACCTCTTCACTCTTCTAAATTCCAACTCAATGTAGCTACTAGATGTGAGACACTCAAATAGACCAATATAGCTCTTCTTAAGTCTGGTATCCAATACCAACTTAAGGTAATCACAGAAATATAGATTGAAAGATATATACAATTTATAGAATGTTTCACTAAAAGCATTGGGAAAGGTTGGTTAGCTTGAATGAAGAATTGATTGTTCTTCCTGAAAGTTGTTGAGAGCCTTAATGAATGTAGTTGAAAGTTATTGTATAAAGGCTTTGATTTACTCTTTTTTTAAGTGAAAGAATGAAGCTTAGAGTAAAGCAAAATGTAATAGCTCTCCTTCTCATTTCAACTTCACTTATACCAGCATTGAATTCTAGCTGTTGGAGCTAGGTGAGCTTCATTAAATGCAGAAGAATGTTTGAAATTTCTTCTATTGAAATCTGTCATCATCTGGTTGGGTTTTACAACTGCGAAAGCTTGCAGCGCCATCTTTGCCAGAAATGGAAGTTGAACATTTTAGAATGTCTAAAGCAAAGTATTTAGCACATTTGGAATGGCTTTGGATTGTCTAAAATTGAGTCATTATCGTTGCTTTGGACACAGTTGCTACTTTAAAGCATCTAAAGTTAAGATTTTGAAATGTCCGAAGAGGTGGAAAGTACTGAATAACTTCAAGTTGCACTTCTTCTAAAATGATTCACAATGTCTAAAGTTGGTTATTCACAATATTTGAACTGACATGTCTTCTTTGGAACTTTAACACTTCTGATGTGGATGTGGGAACTTCATTAGAACCTTGCCTTTGTTGTTGTTTCATACTGTCTAAAGTAGCTTTCAGACTTCCTGAAATGCTCTTCCATTCTGAGCTTCAGAATAAGGCTAAATTTAAAGTAAATACTTTATATTGTCTAAAATGATGAATGAAGTTGTATTGAACTCGTGCCTTGGATAATTCCTTCAACATGTCTAAAAGGGTCTTCATAACGTCTAAAATTGCGTTAATCTCTTAGCATCTAGGTTTCACATTTTAGCATGATTGAAAATGGCTTGGACATTTGTGGAGCACGTCTAAAACTTTTTGTAATGATAAGCATGTTTCTTTCAGACCTTTTGAAATTTATTAAGTAGATTATGTCCAATCTGAACTATTTTTAACACTTTCAGCAACTGAGTCATAGTTCTTTGATCTTCCATGTTTACAACCGCGATTCTGAACCTATTTCTGCATTTTAGATCTTGACAGACTTTCATTAGTAATAAACTTAATCAACTTTTGTTTGCCATCAAAACTACGCACTTATACTAACAATTTCTCCCTTATGATGATGACAAAACTTGATTAAATTATTGCAACTTGTAAGTATGCTATTGAAATCTCCCCTTGACTTATTGCATTAAATGTAAATTCTTTCTCCTCCTTAATGTAAACTTTCTCTCCCCTTATTTTTCATTATAAAAAAGGCACTGAGGGAAAAAAAGATGAAAATACATAATGCGTAGAGAATAAAGAGCATATTGTTAAAGCATAAAAGTTCATTGCATTGAATTTTATTTTAGTACAAATAGAGTCACATGAGATTTACTTATAGAACATTGATGGCCAAAAACTTGATGGCTTCCATCTGTCCCCGGCAACGGCGCCAAAAACTTGATGGTTGCCATAAACTC
>JAYJMB010080417.1:10839-22003 GCA_036873735.1 Pouteria campechiana
AGAGAGAGAGAGAGAGAGAGAGAGAGAGAGCTGGTCTTGTCCTTGTGTGGTGAAGAATAAGAAGAACATCCAAATCATATCCATTTCATTGATCAGACTCCACGTGCTATGCCCCTACAGTATCCAGAGGCCATCCCTTCCCATCCATCATTAAACATACGTACAAATTCGTGAAGCTTCCTCGAATTTTCTCTCTCTCCTATATAAGTAGTCTATACTATCAATATACCCAATTCGAAAAATTAGAAAAGCTCCCTTTATTAGAGCTTTCCAACAATCGGCCGCAGCTGAAATAGGCTACGATCTGACGCTACGTTTGTAGCAAATATTTGCAGGAAATGGCTTCCTCATACGACTACAATCATCAATGGAACGTCGAGAATGGCAACATTAAGGGCTCAAGCAAGGAGGTGAAGCGCGGCAGGACCGCCCACAACATGTCTTCTTCCTCTCTCCGCAAGAAGTCGGACCTCACGCTCTTGACAAAGGTACCATCCACCGTGGTCAGGCCGGTGTTGGCTAACCTTCAAGAGGTGCTCTTGGGCACCAAGCTCTCAATCCTCTTTCCGGCCATACCTCTCGCAATCATTGCTTGGTTTTATCAATTCGGGAGAGTAAGTTCTCTTTCTCTTTCTTTTTTCTCCCTACTTGGCTTGAATTTTACTTGGTTGAAAGAGGTGTTGATTGATGCCGAGTTGCCTTGTTGCTGCAGCCTTGGATTTTTGCTTTGAGCTTGTTGGGACTCACGCCGCTTGCGGAGCGCGTTAGCTTCCTCACAGAGTAAGAAGAATTCGGAATTCAGAATTTAAATTAGTATTAGTGCTTAGATTTGGGATGACAAGCATTTATAGAATCAGTTGGATGATGAACTTTTGTTAAACGAGTAGAGGCGGGCCTCCTTGAATAAACACCGTCTACCAATCTGCATCCACTCATTACTAGAGCTATTCTGATCTTCCAGCAATGAATTAACCCAACTGATTATTGTATGGAGATTTTTCTCGTAGGTGGCTTTTGGTGAGTAATGATGACATCATAAGTGGAAATTATGAACTTCTTGTCAGTCGGTTGGTTGTCAGCATTTTTTTTAAGCTCAGGCATCATTTTATAACACAGACTTTCATTCTGTCTTTAATCGTATGTGCAGGCAAATTGCGTTTTACACTGGTCCAACTGGTATCACTCTCACTTTCTATCTACACATTTGTGTATTATTTTCCGTAAGAAGATTGAAGTACTGAAATTGGGTTTGGAATTCCAGTGGGAGGACTTCTCAATGCCACATGCGGAAATGCGACGGAGATGATCATTGCACTCTTGGCACTGTACCGAGGGAAGATAGAGGTGGTCAAGTGCTCTCTTTTGGGTTCCATCCTTTCCAACCTCCTCCTTGTTCTTGGCTCTTCTCTCTTCTGCGGAGGTCTCGCCAACCTCAGGGATGATCAAAAATACGATAGAGTAAGCATTCGATCAATCTTTGTCTACCCTTCAAATTCCACCTCCTTTTTAGCAATCATGTAATTCTTGATTGATTGGGTTGCAGAAGCAAGCGGATGTAAACACGGGTCTCCTTATTATAGCCCTCCTGTGCCACACGCTGCCTTTGATGTTCAAGCATGCGGCCAACAACATCCCTCAAATGGACAACGCGACACTTCAACTCTCAAGAGCAAGCAGCATCATCATGCTAATTGCCTATGTTGCCTATCTCTTCTTTCAGTTGAAGACCCATCGCCAGCTTTTCGAGGCCCAAGAGGTGCTTATCTTCACAAAGACTGCATGATCAGTGTTTTTCCTGTCTAAACACCCTTTCTATGGTATTACACAAATGCAAGAGAGAAATTGAATTCATATATATTCTCTTCTAGTCTCCATGACAAATTTCTCTAACCAGGAGATAATGCCTAACACCATAGATGATATTTATGATCAGGAAGATGAAGAGGACGATGATGCTGTTGCCGATGAAGAGCCGGTTATAGGATTTGCCTGCGCATTTGCTTGGCTAGTAGGAATGACGGTTCTGATCGCCTTCTTGTCTGAGTTTGTCGTGGGGACTATCGAGGTATGATTCCTGAACCATCCCTCTAACATATAACCAAATTCACTTCCACAACTAAACCATGTTGATATATGGACTTAAACATTGAATTCCGCTGTCGAAACAGGCGGCTTCCGAATCGTGGGGTATTTCGGTTAAGTTCATTAGCATAATCCTGCTACCGATCGTTGGAAATGCAGCAGAACATGCTGGTGCCATCATCTTCGCTTTCAAGAACAAATTGGTAAGCCATGCTCTACTTCAATTATCACTTCAATTATCATCTGTTAATTTCAGTAAAAAAACGATTACGTTGAATGTCTGAGAAAAAAGGGGAAAAGAATAACATTAGTTTTTTGGAAGTGCAGGATATCTCTTTGGGTGTTGCGTTGGGCTCTGCCACTCAAGTTGCCATGTTTGTGGTAGGATATTTTGATGGGTTTTATCATAAGTTTAATCAATAGTACTGGTTGAAGTAGGGAAAATTTTCTAATCATATCCACTAAATGCGATTCAGGTGCCTTTGAGTGTGATAGTTGCATGGATAATGGGCATCAAGATGGATCTTGATTTCAACCTCCTGGAGACTGGATCTCTTTTTATATCTGTGGTGGTCACAGCCTTCACTTTGCAAGTAAGATCAGAAATTCCTACTTTCATGACTAGTACAGAACCAATATTTTTCCCGTCTTCGACAATGTGTGGCATCCATGGATTGGTAATCTAGATTGGAATTAGATGTTGTTATATTATTAGAACATCAATACCTTGAACATCTTCGCTGCCCTTGTGCTGCATTCATTTCTTAGACATATGCCTTGCAGCCACAGATTGAACGGTTAAGATTCCTGATATAATGGGGGAATTTTGGGGTGAATAACCTGAAAATTTTCTGGACAATTAAACCAAGGAGCCACCATTTTCAACATGCACATCTGGTTTTAATGTTGGTTAAAACAAAAGCCAGTCCACTTACTGTATACTCGGTAACTCTTAGGATGGAACTTCACACTACCTCAAAGGGCTAGTTCTCCTTCTCTGCTACATTATCATTGGCGCCTGCTTCTTCGTCCTGCACACCCCACCACTCAGTAAGCATTTAAAGTAACTTCCATATCCTGTGCTCGAAAAAATTCAGGTTGTTTAACCATTTGATTGCTTAGCTCTCCACTCATTCCACTTGAATCCTAATGCCAGACCGGCCAAACATTGTCAACATGGGGATTGAATCATCATCAAGCAGCGTCATTGCAGCTTAATGAGGTAAAACTTGGATTTATATACATACACCTAATCACAGATTCATGTATGAATGCATATTGTTTCACAGCTAACATCATTTTATGATTGGGATGGGAACGCAGATCAATCTTCTGTTGGATGTGATCAGATTTCATAATCATCGTTCGTGCCATATGGGCCATGGAAGTCACTCGTGATTGCCATTCTTTCATTTCAAATTCCAACGACCCAACTGGCCTCTGGCCTGAATGGTTGCACGGGGGTTTTTATATCAACTTGGCAGCGAGGGTGGAAAGACTTCGGTGGATATTCCGACTTAGGTTCGCTGTCATGCAAAGATGAGAGAGGCTGAGAAGTGGAAGTATAATATGTATCAAGCGATAGCTCTTTATGTTGCGTTTTCTCTCTCTCTCTCTCTCTCTCTCTCTCTCTTTTTGAATAAATGCCTTTGATTTTGCAATTATGATAAAAGAAAAATAATCGTTGTAATGATGTATTAGCAAAAAGCACGATTATCTTTCTAATGCTTGCTTCTAGCATTAAATAAACTTGGTAAGCAGCTGATTTTTGATCCGTTGCTATTTACATCCATGATCACAGTCTTTTACGAGTTTCCATGAGTTCTTACTTTTCAGTATTTTTGTAAAATTTCCGCAGAAGTAAGCTTAGATGTTGACCAATGAACATTGGCACTTAGCTAGCTGTTACAAACTGTCTAATTTCCAAAATTTCCGTTCCTACTTTGGATTCTTCCTCACAAATTTTCTATATTCATATATTGGACTCTTCCCACTAGCTAGTCATTTCTCGGATGGATGCATGGTTAATGCCATGCATCTAGGAATCTCACGGATCAATGTGCAATATCTTCTGAACCGCAAGAGTGGTAGTCCAATTTGCATCTAATTTTTTATTTAAAAAAAAAAACGCCAGAACCATTTAGATCGGACGGTTGGACCGTGAAAACTAGTCCAACCACGTCCGGTTTGTGACTTAAAAAAATTAAAATTTATGTTTGATGATTTAGATTGAATATATGATATGATATAAGCTGCATACGTTACCATTTGGGGTATCCAATGCTCTTTAATCAGATGCAGCCCACGGGCAATGCACGATCGTAGATAATCACGTGCTAATGGATAAAACCCAATAAAAAAAAAGGACAGGAAAGAAAAGAATTCAAATCCAATAACGAAAATGAAAAGAAAAAAAAAAACGTGGCATTGCAAGTGATAATCGGACTGCCCAATCGATTGTCGTGTATAAGTAGGCGACTGGCGGAGGACGCAGAACTCAGCAGAGAGAGAGAGAGAGGAGAGAGAGAGAGAGAGAGAGAGAGAGAGAGAGAGAGAGGAGAGAAAATGGCATTGATGAAGAAGAGATGAGAGAGAGAGAGGAGAGAAAATGGAATTGATGAAGAAGAGATCAGCTCTCAGGCTGATGGTGATGGTGGCCCTGGTAGCCACTTCTTTCCTCCAGCTTCATGCCAGAGTCCACTTACCCGCCGCCCAAGTTGGTATATATGCTACCCGCCTCCACCACTCATCAACCTACTACAAACCATCACCTCCGTTTTTGTTGTTCTTTGTTGTTGGTGGTGGTGGTGGTGTTTCATGTACGGTGCTGATCTTGTTTGGTTTGCAGGGGAGAGCAGCAGCGGAGGAGGCGAGCCATGCTGTGACTTCTGCATCTGCACTAGATCGATTCCGCCGCAATGCCAATGCACGGATGCGGGCGTGACCTCGGTTGCATTCAAAGCATCTGCGCCTAGTCCGAACCTCCTCAGTGCCGCCGCCGAGACATCAAGCCCTACTGCGACAAGAAATGCACTGCTCCATATGCCTTCGAAACTCGGAATCTAATTTTGCTCTATTTTTGCCATCGAAACTAAAATTTAAGTATGCGGATGAAACTTCTAGTGAAAGATTAAATAAATAAAAAACTATTCTTTTGAAGATCGATAGACCAAGTTAAGGATTAACATCTGGACGGTGCATAGGTAAAAAAAAAGAGAAGATTTAATCCATTATTTTCTTTCGCCTAAGGAAATGTGCCTATTTATATATGCTGTTAATTTGTGTATTCAAGTGATCATTTCAAAATTGGAAAAATCCACCCAATTTATGAGAAATATCCATATCATATGTTAGCCTAAATATACATTTTAATTCATAAAACTTTTAGGCTGATAGTTCTATTATGAAATATAGATTTAAATTATTAGCTCATAACTAATTAGGATTATAGAGAAATTAGCAGTAATTTGTAAATATTCTCTAGGTTGATTTTTAGGCCCAAATCGATAATTATTGGTGAATTTGAATAATATAATACACCGATTCAAATATAAATTTAGATTATTTAATATATTTAAATTAATTTTTTTTAAGTTAAAGTAGAGATAAATTAGATATTTTTGCCTAAATTAAAGGATTTGACTAATGAAATAAATAAATAAATTCTTCCATGTCTAATTGATAATGAATTAAGGATTAATTATTAATTTATTTGGATATTTATTTTTATAAATTATTATTAAAATTTTGTATGGTGATTATTAGAAGTGTATAATTTTTAGTTTATTATTTATGTATTTATGTCAATAGTTTTTTATATATTTAAGCCATGTTAAATTTGTTGGGTTGTTGGTGCAACTTCCTTAGATGATGAACATTTTTGTTCTTTAAATTTAGCATTCTTCATGATTTAGCATATTACATTGACATTGGAATTAATATTATATTTTTTCGGTTATATTTGTACTTTTTCACAAATATATATATATATATATAGCATTCGTATTTGAATTATTTATTAATTGTTGGCATTTAAAGTAGCATTTTTAAGTCATGTTACAAGCCGCATCCTTAAAAGTTGATTTTTTTATTTTTATTGTTATTTTCAGATTAAATGTGTGGCTTTCTATCATATTTGGTATTTTCAATTATTTAACATATTATAACATTAGATGCAATATTATATGTCTTTTCTTAGGTTACATTCACATTTCTTCTTTTCATAACTGTGTACATTTTGATGTGTATTTTTATTATTCATTAAATATTGACAATTAAACTAGTTTTTATTCTAAATATATTTATATTTATATTATTTTATCATAAGTTTTGTTGAAAATGTCTTTCTTTTTCTCTACTTTGAAGTTTTTTTCATTTTACTTGATAAAAGTAGCATTATCTACCAAAACAGTGATAATTATATTAATATATCCTTAATTACTAATAAAACAAACACTGTTTAATACATATATTTCTAATTTTGATTTTTTTTAACTAATTAAAACTTAAAACATTTCTTTGAAATTGATTTGATTAATCAGCGGATGTACAGGAACAACCACACAAGCAGACAAAACCAAAACAACTACCAAATCAACAATTCAGTAGCCCAACTTTACCATCACCAGTGTGCATTGAGCAGTCCTTAAGCCATTCGGATGAATCCTGAAAGTTTCGAGGAACTCGTGTCATGCTTGCGCATCGTTGAAGTCATTTCAAACAAATGATACAAAGTTACAAACCACCCATTTTTTTTCTTTTTCGATTTATAGCAATTGTTGAAATTTTCTTCTATCCTACCATCCATTTTCCGACGCTGGCATCTAGGAATGGTTAGGCTGTCTGTTCAATGTCATTTCAAAGGGTAAAATCTAGCTAGGTAGAATCTTGTGTAAAATGGATTATGTTTATCTTCTATATTCAAATAAATAAATAAATAGTGGAGACATTGTTGCTAATGTTTAATTATTCTCACAGGCATGCAACCCATCAATCAAAAGACATCTAGAGAATATTGAAATACGGCTAGAGCTTTCCTATATGAATATTGGAGGGGAACTTGGTTGAATGAGGTAAAGACAACTTCTTGGAGATTTGCTTCACTCATCAATCAATCAGTAATTTTAATTTAACTTATAAATTGCCTAAAAATTAGTTGTCAATTTATCATATGGTTTACTATTTCAAGCATCGTCTATTTAATATCATTTCAGTAGGGTATAATCAAGTTAGATAGACAAATCTTGGGTAAATTAAATAGATTATGGCTCTCCATGGATTATCATCATCTTCTACATTCAAAACGAAATATTTGTGAATTATTGCTAATTTCGAATTATTCTCAGAAGAATCCAACCCCATCAATAAAGAGATCTAGTGAATTTTAAAATGTTCCAACTGACGCCATCTCTTTTAAATGGACTGCCTTCAAAGTCCTGACACTCCAATTTCTATGTAGTGCACACGTCACGTGTAGAACAGACAACTTTAAAATCAGTGGACAGGCTGGGAGGAGGATCATGCAAAGCAGAATACCCCATCACCTTTTCCACAGCACTGGGAAAGAAAAGATGATGAATTTTATAACAAAAGTAGGAAGCTTTAATCTAAGCGCATGAACTTCTAGGTTTGAACTTTCAGATAGAAATATTAGCTCTTAATTTCAAGCACCTGAAATAAATTGGATGTGGAAGTTTTAACCATTGAAGAAGCTCGTCATCTTTGGAAAAATGTTCATGTTGAAAATTATGCTTAATCTGCATTAAATAAACAAACAAGATTAGGATGATAGGCATTAGTTAGTGATTATTTGCACTAACGTGAATTTAATGAAGGTCTAACGAGTATTTCAAAAGCCTTAGATTTTGAATCACGGTTTAGATAGAATCTTTATATTTCATTTCATATCAGAAATAATTCAACTAGATTAAAATGATAGGGACTAGTTAGTGATTATTTTGTATTAATGTCATTTATAAAAGACTTGACAAGTGTTTCAAAAGCTTAAATCCTGAATAAAATACTAAATCACATCCTTCTATTTCATTTGATATTAGGAATGATTAAATCATTATAGCATATCATAGGTAGGTTGAGCTCATTAGGCTCTAATAAAGCACCTCACTTCCAGGATAAATTTTACATAATCATTACCAAGAACTTTATTTTTTTTTATTAAACTAAGCTTAGGATCATGGGCTCTTTGATTTTTAGAATAGAGTTAAAATTCAGTATCGTGGCCGACCAACAAACATGCGCTTTGATTCAAGCGATCTTTGTTGTTTTGTTCTGATACTTTAGCGTGGATCGCACCTTAAGAGGGGCCGCTAGGGGAGCCAGCTGAAGTCGACGTCTATCAGCTGCCTACCCCGCTAAGTCAGCCAGGCTTAAGCCAGAAGGACATAGCATGCGTGGTAATTCAACTGCCCAATTTTGGAAATTTCGAGTAGCAGGAATTTTTTGGAATGAACCATTTATTGGATTATTAATTTGCAAAAGCACAGTGAAATTAATACTTGTTTTGTAACTTAAATATTTCACGTGCTTATTAATGGTACAGCCTGAATCATGGGCTGATAAGTTGAATTTTATCATCTAGAAGTCAGATTAAAATTACTGTATATAAGACAAGTAACCTTAAAATCACCCGTGAATCCCAGTTAATGAAAGATGAAAATAATTTCAAAGCTTTAAATAGACAAATTAAACTTTTTATATTAATTAACCCCTCACACCACCTACACTTTATAATATCTCTATCTTCAAGTTGCATAAGCAAATCAATTTAAACATGCCACAAAACCATGTTAGATTAAAATGCTGGGCATCACAAGTTTCTACGGAGGCCAAGTGACCAAATTGTTGGTTTCTTTGGAAATTTTGAGTGATACCAAATGGCCTACTTATCTTGTTACTAATTTCTATCAATAGATGTAGAATCATACAATGATTATAGAATAAACGATTAAAAGTGCAAACCAGGCTCCTTGCCCCTTTGGCCTGCCACGTCGCGCTGCCTAATTGCTGTAGGCTTAATTAGGCAGTGGAAAGGCAATATATACCTGCCTTTTGGTGCGACTGGTTTGGTTGGTTTTGCTTGCTAAATATTGTGCAAACATTCCATGGGAAAGACCACGGCACATGCATGCAATCACAGCGTTTGCATAAAGCAATAATACCATTTGCTTTTCTTAAGATGGACGGCATTGAAAAGGTCTAAGAGCAGCAGATCCACAGATACATTCAGCTAGGGACAACATAGCTAAGAGCATCACATCCATATTCTGGTACCTTCAGTCATAACATATGTGAGAAAATAAATGTAGTATCAAGGCTTAGGCTAGTATTTTAAAGGAAAAGATGAAAGCCTTGAGAAATATTCAAGGTAAAATTCTTCATATTAAATCATATCGCATGAATGGTGTGCTGGATGACTCTTACTCTAATTAGTTTTTACTCTAATGTAAAATAACTTTTTTAAAATAACTCTCTCTAGATAACTTCTATTCTAGCCAGCATCAGGTGGTCATTTTTAGATCAGCCAATCTATTTGACTTTTACTCTTATAACAAGTAGTCTTTTTCTCATCTAAGAAAAACTTAAATTTTGCCCCAAGTAATAATCTCATGGTTAACCCTTTTTTAAAATTTGAGATTTGAATATATATATATATATATAGTATTTTAATATCAAATCTTAATGCTCTAACAAGTACTTTAAAAGATGGAAGTCTTAAATAATATGCAAAATCAAATTCTTTATAATTTTTTCCCCATAATAAGAGGCAACTTAATATATTAGAGAGCACATGACATGACCTTGATTTATTGCTCTTTACCTATGGATTTGTTTAGATATAAATGAAAGTTGAAACCACATTTCACATAAGACAATGAAAATTCTGCGAAGAATAGAAGTATCAATAATTTTCTCTCTAATAAGTTTCTCTTTCTCAGGTATACATGGGAGGGAATGTGTGCAATTTCATTTTCTTTTCTTCATTTAAAAATCACATTGCATATCATCCAGAAAAATAATCGCAGCACAGCCAGCGTCATCCACGGCGTCGAAGAGTTTGGGCCAAGCTGTGGGCCTGGTCATAGCCTACAGCCCGGCAATCAGGCCTGTTCCACCGTTTCAGATTAGGGACGACCACTTGACCTGCGCCGTTTTAAAATGCATACTTATAAATTAGTGAGATTAATCGGACACGCTCATAAATAATTCTAATTTTCCCTCATATTTGTCTAACGTATACACACATCAGTAATTTCGGGTTCCCCTTTCAAAAATCTGACCCATAACCTCTTCGTTCACCGTGATATGCAAGTTAGAAATAGCACGCGGAGCTCGTTGGACTTAAACTACATATGTTGATGAAATCGGTTGTACAATAAATAAAAATAACAATGGAAAAATAGAATGGTTAAGATAAAGTCGACATGTGTTTCGCGTCCATTTATTATTTCCGAAGGAAATGCATGTGTTTCGCGACCATTTATTATTTCCGAAGGAAATGCATTTTCATCCTTCCAAGCTTGCCAAAAATGTTGTGGTTGGATTTTAAAATTACACGACCCGCCTCCTACGAATTACGAAAGCGATGGTCTCACCTCAACCGTGTGCTGAAGAGACGCTGAATTAAAAAAGAATAATTTTGAAAATTCAAGTAATTACTCAATTTAGATGAGCCCTAAACACCGAACTTGGACCCATATAACACAAGTCTTACGTCACGGCTTTCATATGTCATTGACCAATTTCAAATTTGAACGACACAATGGCATGGGGCATGGCAGGAGCATGCATGTTGGAAATGTGGAGTATTCCTCGAGTAGCGTACGGTGTGAAAATGGTGGGAGCCGGACTGCAAGGGCGGGTCCAACATTGAAATCACGTTCTCACAAGAAATTGCGATAAATGTAGAATAGAAGAGTCTTTCTTGTCACCTCATTGACCCTTTTTAATGCGTCCATGTGCAGCACGCGGTGTGCATGAAAAACACAGCCATTGGCAAAACAAGATAAGAGCTGAGACGTGGGCCTTTCTCACGTGGGACCCACTGCTAATTAGCTACTGCATA
>JAYJMB010080428.1:0-17126 GCA_036873735.1 Pouteria campechiana
TCTTTCTTTGGAGCTGAGCAAATTGCATTATGCTTCATTTTCTTCTTTTGTTTCACTTAAGCTTCTTGCATCATATTCTCTAGCATTTCCCATGCAGTCATAGCTTTCTTCTTCTTTTCAAATTTTCTATTATTAGAAATATTATTTTTGTCAAAGTAAGAAATATATATTTCCTTCTTATCTCCTTGCTTTTTATCTAGGTTTGGATAGTCAAACTTCATGTACCCAGACTTGTTGCAATCGTAACATATTGGAATTTCCTTTACCTTTTTCTTATTTTGTTGTTGCTTTTGGAGTTTTTTATAAATTTCTTCTTTCTAATCACCATATCCTCATCATCCTCACTTGTTGAGGCTTCTTCTGAAGATTCTTCATTTTCTAAATCAGCTTGAAAAGGAATATTATTGCCTTTGAATTCATCTGAAACTTTTTCCTTCATTAAGACTTTATGGGTTATAAGTGATCCCATGAGTTCTTCCACTGTCATTTATCCAGATCTTTTACGTCCTGGATAATAGTCACTTTAGGCATCCAAAATCTAGGCAAAATCTAAAGATCTTTTTAACTAACTTGGGTTCTTCATATTTCTCTCCCAATTTTTTTAGTCCATTGGTGATTTTTTGAAATATTTCAAACATTTCAGAGATAGTTTCTGACTCCTTCATGGAGAAGGCTTCCTATTCCTATACCAAAATATTAATTTTAGTTTTTTTTACTTGATTTGTACCTTCATGTGCTACCTGAAGTTTATCCTAGATTTCCTTGGCTAAATCATAGGCTAAAATCATTCAAATTCAGATGAAGATGGTGCACAGTAGAGACAATTTTTTACTTAGCATCACGTCTATTTGAATATCTTCTAGTGTACATTTATCTTCAATGTTTGTAACATTCTTTCCATTCTTAACTACAAGCCACAACTGGTAATTTGTAGCGATCAAGAAATTTTGTATCATCATTTTCCAATACCCATAATTGGTTCCATCAAAAAGTGGAGGTTTGGAAGTGGATTGTCCTTTAGCAGATATGTTATGGAACATACTAGCCATTTGGATCTGTTCACAAGTTAATATACTAGTAATATAAAATTAACTATTGAAGTCTGCTCTAATACCACTTATTGGTCCCTATCTACATGTTAGCTCAAGAGGGGGAAGGGGGGGGGGGGGGGGTTGTGAATTGAGCTTTCAATAAATTTTGGCCAATAACTTGAAAGATGTTCTTAAAATAAAAAAAGTAAAATTTATTGCACATAAGCACCAGATTTTTATAGTGGTTCGGCCCTTCCTAGGCTCCTACTCCACTTCTCTAAGTCAGTCTCCTTTACTGAACTTAGGTTCCACTAAACACTTGTTGGTTTTACAAGCTCGCCAACGAATTACTGATTTTTCAAGCTCACCAAAAACTTTTACACATTGGTTTCCAAGCTCACCAACTAACTTATACACTTTGGTTTCCAAGCTTACCAACTAACTTACTGATTTTCTAAGCTAACCAAAAGTTTTTACAAATTATTAGTTTTCAGAGCTTACCAACTAACTTACTAATTTTCTAAGCTAACCAAAAGTTTTTACAAATTATTAGTTTTCAGAGCTTACCAACTAACTTATTGGTATTCCAAATGGAAATGTATAGATTAATGCCTCTTACTTAGGCAGACTTGATCAAAATTTAATACTTAAATGAATGAAAAAAATATGCCATAAGATTAGATTTATCAAACTCCTTTTGAAGTTGACGCAAATCTGGCTTTGAATGCTTTGGTAGTATTACAACAGTTGGAGTTAAATGATGGAAGATCTTGAATACTCTTTTTGAATTCTTGAATTAGATGATTTTTTGTGTTTTCTTGGAATGGTTTATGTGTTGCTTTAATCATCTTTTTATAGGCTTTATGAGAAGATTTTGCTATTATATCTTTTACCACCATTTTCAAATTGTTAGGCAGAGTTGGTAATGACATTTTGCATTCTATTGAGCTTTAGAATTTTCCAATTAAGTAGCCAGAACTTCTAACATTCAATCCATTACTTATTAGAATTTCTAAAGTAGTTCCTCAAAATTTCTAAGATAAGTGTTTTCTTGGCAGTATTCTCTCAAAAATTCTATATGTTGATTTTGCTGTCAACGATCATATTCTAAACTTGAAGAACTTCTGAGAAACTTTTGAGATGCCTATGAAGATTGGATTTTTGCTTCTAATATGTTTATTTGATTCTTGCCTTCTTGAAGACGCCTCTAAGAAAACTTTGGAGTATCTTCCAAGTATATTGTTTTAGCATCCTAAGTTGCTTCTAACAAGCTTATGATTGTTGATTTTTCTTCTAATTTAACTTTGCGGATCAAATCCAATATCTAACATTCTTATGTTTTTAAATTTTTCAATATCTAACATTCTTGTGTTTTTAAATTTACTTTTGTCATCCTTCTGTCTTGTTTCTGAGAATTTTCTGAGAGGGTTCTGACTTCTAAAATTTCTTTTAGAATAATTATGTATGTCCATTATTAGTCTTCAAAAACATTTCTAAGACTTGGAATTGTTTCTGAGGTTCTTTTAAAGAACTTCTGAATGTGGAAAATTCCTTTGAAATGGATTGTTTAACTTTTGATGTATTTTTAAAATTTGGGAAAACTTCTAAATGACTTCTGATGTGTAATAATGCTACACCTTGATTCTAAGGAGGTTTTGATTAGCCTATGATATGGTTTTGAGATATGTCTGATTACTTCTGAACTCTTATGAGTTTGATATTATATTTCTAATGGGGTTCTGACATACTTCTGACGAGGTTCTGAAGTGTTTCTTGATTACTTCTTAACTTTTGATCTTCACATCTTGTTTCTAAACAGATTCTAATTTACTTCTGAATAATTTTTATTTGTACATTCCTTTTAAAATATCTTCTTTTGAAGGGTTAATGTAATAATTTTACAATTAACACATTTTATTACTTGCAATTACTCTCTTTAATCCATTTTGATATATAAATGTTGCATAACTTGAAAAGTAACCTGTTAGTACCTTAATTCTTTACTCATTTATTTATTCATCATCAAAACTAAGTTATTTAATCTCTTTCGTCATAAAAATCAAGCTTAATAAAGGGGTTAGATTTAACAAAAATTGTTGGTTGGACAAAGTGAACTTCAATGCACAGAGACATTTGTCTGCAACTTACTACAAACAAACCTATAGACGAAGTACAAAGCCTAATTTGTCCAAGACAAAGTAAAGCAAAATTCATCTGCTACTTTTACCAGACGAATGTGGAACAAACAAAGAATATAATACTTTGCCTATTCAAGCAGATAAAGTAAAATTTGTCTACTGATCAGCTTGACTTCATCTATGGTGCTAGAGTTTGTCTGTTATTTATAATAGACAAAGTACACTTACGAAGGATCAATTGATAGACAAATCTCATGGGAGAATTTATCTAAAGCTTATGCAGACAAATGCAAATAGAGAGAGGTTGAAGGATGCAGCAAAAACCTAGTTCATGACATTGGCTCCTAGGTCACTTACCACATGGGATGCAGTTTACAACAAATTCATTAGTAAATTCTATTCTCGTGCCAAAGCTGCAGAACTAGGAGGTAAGATAGCAAAATTTTCTCAAATGGAAGGTGAGGCATTCTATGAGACTTAGGAAAGATTTACAGTACTACTGATTTAATATCCTCACCGTCATAGTCCTTTAGAGTTATTAACTCAATTTTTCTATGATGGACTGACACAACTATGTCAAGCCATGGTTGATAATGCTGCAGGAGGAGCTATGGAAGAGAAGACCCCAGAGGAAACTTATGATCTATACAAGATGCTTGGGGTGAACTCACAATAAAAAAGTCCTAGAGGTAGGTCTAGAGGAATGTATGACTTGAATTATAAGCTTGTTATATAGATATTGGAGCTTGCAAATCAAATTAATATAATGTGCTCCATGATGATGAACCAGAAATAACCCATTCCTACTAAGGTGTGTTCTATTTTTGGTACTTTTGATCACTCATACAATGTTTGTTCTTCCAGGTAGACTATAGATTTTTTGAGACAATCCAATGCAATGAACTTCTACAACTGGCAATGCCTTAATGATCTATATCCTGTGTGGAGAAGTCATCCTAATTTTTCATTGAACAATAATCAAAATCAGAATCAAGTGGAACTTGTTTTCAACGAAGCTTACTCTTGAAGAAACTATGCAGAGTTTTATTCAAGCAACTCAAACTCAGTTCCAAAATAATGAAGCAAGATTTCAGAATGTGGCGGCATCCATGAAGAAGATAGAGACTTAATTAAGGTATATTGCAGAGGTTGTGCAGAGTCACACATCTAGAAAGCTATCAAGTGAGCTTGAGCAAGTAAAAGTAGCCACAACATTGAGAGGTTGTAAGGTATAGATGATAAAGTTAGTGATATGATTAACAATTTCAATATTTTTGTAGGTGTCGAGGAGGTGAATGCAAGGAGAGTGTGTTTCCAATTCTTAAGCCTCCAATCAACTACAAACCATCATCACCTTATGATCCACCTATCATTTTTCCTGGGTGATTGAAGCAGAACAAAGTTGTTGAAAAACCTTCTAATGGCAATGAGTAACTTTTGGCTTTAGACATCTTCCCACAAGAAAAATATAGTGAGATGATTTTAAATTTTAAGGAAGACTCAATAAAGGAAGAAACCTCAGCAAAAGTGGATCTAAAGCAAATGCCTTAGTCATTAAGGTATGTGTCTGTAGGCAATGATTCATTCTTTCTGCTAATTCTTTCTTCTTCTTTTACAGGTATGGAAAAAGAAAAACTAATTCAATTGTAAGATCTACTATAAAGTTTGATATTTTTAAAGAGATGGATCTATCCAATGAGAATAAGAATGGCTTCTAAATAAGTGGAATGGATGGAATGATGGAGGACTTTTTAGTAGAGCCCATAAACACGGTTAAAGGAGATGAATTTGAAGATGCTACATCATTCAATGATGTTTTAGGAGCACATAAATTTTACAAACCACTACCAATTTTTAAAGAG
The DNA here is from genome assembly GCA_036873735.1 of Pouteria campechiana. Taxonomy (NCBI): domain Eukaryota; kingdom Viridiplantae; phylum Streptophyta; class Magnoliopsida; order Ericales; family Sapotaceae; genus Pouteria; species Pouteria campechiana. The sequence goes on from JAYJMB010080428.1 coordinate 5,032, forward strand.
CCAGAACACTGAAAAGCTAAATTTTAATTCAAAGATGGAAGGATATAGTCGGGTTGAGACTATAAATAAAGCACTTCTTGGGAGGCAACCCAAGTCTTTTTAACCTTTTGTTATTTTTTTAGCATTTAGTTTAGTTATTTTCTTTAATTAGTTGTTTGATATTTCTATTGTAGATGGAGAAAATTTGATTTCAGAGGATTGCACATACTCTTCCAAGTGTTAAAATTAACGCCAAGCCAGCTCTAGAAGAGGATGAGAATGCATTCTTTCAGGGAAGCCCTTGAACTTAACCATCTTTCATTATTTCACATTGAGGACAATGTTCAGTTTAAAAGTTGAGGGGTGTTTTGGGATTTACATTCAAATTTGCATTCAGTTTTGGGGAAACCTTATAAATTTTGTGATGAGCTTCACTTTTGATAACTTAGCCAAGAAAATTTCAAATTTGAATTTAAGTGCATTAAGTTTTTGGGCAAATTTTTTTAAATCTAGGTATAATTTTTTTTTTGATGAGCTTCACTTTTAATAACTTATCTAAAGAAAATCCAAGAGAAACTATGCTAACATGTTGAATTTGAATAGGTTAGATTGATAATTTTCTCTTGATGATTAGTAACATATACTGAGTTTTTTTTATTACCATTGCACATAATTTAGAAGGAAGGATAGATGCTACCTTGTGATTTAATGATTCTTGTGATAAGTCCTTTTTCATGACTAATGAAAATTTCATTAAGCACATTATGTTATAATCATGCAAAGTGTATGTGGATTAGTTGATGATGTTATGAATTCACTGATTTATTTTGGTTGACATGAGCATGCTAGAACTTGCTTGATTATCCTTTAAGGTAAAACACTAGATAACATGTTTACTTGGAAGTGATTTAGGTATTCTTTGATCAGTTTGAGCCTTTCAAACTAACTTAGTACATTCACTATCATTAGGGTCCCCATTGAGCCTTAATGAAAGAATGACATGTGTAAAGCACATGAAAGATCACCATTCAACTTTTCTTTCTTTAGCCTCATCATCCAGACCTTTTTAGTCTAAAACCATGCTTGACCTATTAAGATCCATATTTTATGTACGTGGTTGTGAGAAAAGTATGAGAGATCAAAAGAAGATAAGTTTGGGGGAATTAAAAAGAAAAATGTAAAAAGGAGAAGAAAAAGGATAAAAAGAAAAGAATCAATAAGGATTCAACTTTCAATAGGGGGATCACATCTAAATGAACTTCACAAGAAAATAAGTTTGAGAGTGTGATAGTAATACAACCCATAATTGGAGGAAATGAACTTGATAGAAACCAAGTTTTGGGGTGTGATAGTAATAAATCCCATAATTGTAAAAATAAAATAGAGGAAATCCCAAATAAAAAGTTAAGAGAGTAAACATTCATGTGCAATTCAATTATGATCTCTTACTTTGTGAATCCTTCTTTTTTTTGTTAACCAAACCCAGGCCCCATTACAAGCTTAACAAAGATCTATTGCTCAAGTGAATAGAATTATCTACATTAGTAGAGAGTTATCATGAAAATCAAGCTTATGGAATATTTAATGAAAATTATTAAAATCATCGAATTGCTTATTATTGATTGAAAAACATGCATGTAACATGAGATTAACAAAGCACATGAGTAACATGCGATTAATAAAGCACATGATGAAGCATGAGTTTCATGAAATTATTTAGTAAGTGTCTTGAACAAAATCTAAGTTATGTGTACATGTATAATTTTTCTGGCATGTTCTTGATTGATTAGGAGAGACTATTTTAACTATTTCATGAGTTTTGGTTGCTACTTTGCTCGAGAACAATCAAAAAGCTAAGTTTAAAGGTATTTGATAAGCCCATAATTTATCATATTTTAATACCTAAATTCACATATTTTGGATCATCAATTGACATGATTTTATTGATTTAAATCTACATTAAATCAAATATTGCACTCAATTGATTTAATTTGTGTTGCAGGTAAATTGGTGGATTTGGATCAATTTGGGTGAAAACATAATATTTTTGCAAAGTAATCTTCATGAGGACATGTACCATTGTGGGAGCATCAATCCTAGCCATTAATTGAGCATTAATTATCATGGTAAAATGAGATTATGTAGTTGATTAATAAGTGGATAGCTAGTAGACAAATTGCTAGATGCATGGTTGAGATCAATTGTTTAATGATGAACTCATTACTTCAATTGCAATTCAATTAGAACTTCCAAACATTATTTTTAAAGTATTTTTGGAAGTTTTAATGTGAATTGTATGCAAATCAAATGGTAGGATGTTTGTACAGCAATTCAATTGAAGGACTTCTATTTTTGGATTACTTCTATTTTTTGATGCTTCACGTGTAAGAAAAATTATAATATTTCAGTGGTAGTTCAAGTCAGATTTTGGCATAGATATAGGCTGATTAGGAGCTAATCACATGATTAGGAGTTAGTATTAGGAAGTTATGGCCAAAATACTACAACTATCTCTAGAGATTTTCTAAATGCAATTTGCGTTAATAGGTGTTACTTTAAGGTAGTTTTTGGCAAATATGAAGGATGATGTAGAGAAAGTTTTCAATATGAAAGATATATATCTTGAAATTATCTTTCTAATGAATTAAGAATCATGTGATTTGGACATTATATGAGAAAGTTATGATGAAAATATGAAAATTGCTCCCGATGGACAAACTTGAGTGTGGAAACATGACATTTTTAGTAATTGCGTATTGATGCGGAAACTAACATAAGAATTTCATATGGAGGCACAAGACAACCCTAAATTGAGTTATTTAAAAAGGGTGTTTAATAGAGAAATAAGAGAGTTGGAGAGGAGAAAGTGGGTACACATCTTTGGAGGAGAATTCTGCAAGGGAGCTAGAGAGATATTTCAAGTTCTGCAACATGAGTATTTTGAATATTGTTTTTCTTATATTTAGCATGAACTAAATTTTTTCTCTAGGGAAATGATATTGCCCTCAATATTATTTCTTAAATAGGAATTGTTGGATGATTAATTCAATTTTATCTTGTTTCATTCATTTTGATTATTTTAATAATCTAATTTGTTTAATTGCTTAATCACCAATTCTATGAATTAGATTAATTATCTAAGAAAATTGTAGAGTCTCATAGTATAGCTTAATCCAATAGGCGAGGGGTGAAATGGGTATATAAAAATTCATTACTTAACCCCTATTAACCATTTCCTCTTTTCATGCTTGTATTTGGTGTGATGTAAAATGAATAATGAAACAGTAAAGTGCATGGAGAATAATACAAATAAACAAACACACACAAACAACATGATTTTTATAGTGGTTCGAGAACCCCATCCCTACATCCTCTCTTTGAAGAGCACACACTCATTGTGCCTTGAATTCTATTATATCTTATATAATAGAAGTATAATAGTGCTCCCAACACTCTTCTAGATTCTAACTCAATGGGGCATAAATAGTATTCCTAACATTCTTTTAGATTCTAGCTCCAGGGGGCATAAACATAGTGCTCCCAGCACTCTTTTAGTTTTCAAAAGCTCACAAAAAAACTCACTGGTTTTGAAGATCACCAGCAAACTTGATGGTTTTCCAGATCTTACCAACAACTCATACAATATAGTTTTCTCAAGCTCGCCACAACTCACTAGTTTTTTAGTTTAACCAAAAAACTATACACATTTAAGCATAGAAAAAGTTGAGATCTTTTATAGCACTAGTAATGCAAAAAGATCTTCCCAAAATATAAACTCAATGGCCATAAAGATATACAGATTGAAGTTCATAAAAGATAGATGATAGTTTAAGCACTTAGCCATGGGTGAAAGAATTTGCATAAGATTAAGGTAATTTGAAATATCTTCTTTCATCACCTTTGAATTGTCCCACCTCTTCTCCTTAAATATCTTCTTTATAATTTTGGCTATTGGAGAAGATGGGTTCCATTGAATGTAGAAATGACCACAACAATGAATGAAGAAGACCATTGAGATTTTTTTCATTGGAGTGCATGCCTTCTGATTTGTCTCGAGCTACTACATCGTCGTTCTTTTACAGAGAGGAAGATGAGCTATTGTTGAAATATCTTTTCTCATTTTGACTTGACATAGCTAGAAAACTTGTAGCCAGAAATATAACTGAAAACATGTTTGCACATTGAAAGCACAAATGTAGATGTCATTCTGTAAATCCCGGCAAAGGAAAAGTTTGAATAGTTGCATAAAAATCATGCATAAAAGTTAAAGGATCTTCTATAACAATACCATGAAAAGAAGGAAGCATGTTAAAGTTATATGTTTTAGCTCATAATTCCTAGCATTATTATCTAAAATAATGCATGAAGAGGACATTCTAATGGTAGGGCATGCAAACTCCTTCATCAACTATTGTGTTTGTTAAGCCACCCTATTCTCCATGTTTTTAGTCATCTATTCTTCTTCCTTGCAATCATAACTTAGTAAAAAGAAAAAAAATTAAACAACTAAAAATCTAAATATAACAAAATACAACAAAGAAATTTTTTTTTAACTAAATTAATCAAATCAATTTGGAACTAATTTCCCGGCAATTGAGCTAAAAACTTGAAGGTCAAATTATAATTTCTTGCTAGTGCACAACTGTATAGCAGTATAGTGTGCAAAGCAAGGGTCGATCCCACAGAGAACTATTCAAATTGATTCAAATATATCTAGTTATTGAAATTAAAACTAGCCAAAATTAACAAACATAAGGTGGGAATTGATTAAATCAAAGGTCAAGTAAAATAATAGAAAATAACGACATTGAGTAATGTAAAAGAGATTTTCAATTTGCAAGAGTCTAGGGATTTGATTTCACCACTCAATGATATCCTCTATTATTGGGATTTTGGTCTAAATTCATTATCTTGGATTCATTCTATTAAATATTTGATTATTACCATCCGACATCCGAGTTTAAATAAAATATTTTCTCCTATTCCAATTAACTATGGTGTATAGTATAATCGACGTTGAAAACTCATGAAGATTAGAGGAACTTTAGTGAGCCAAGTAGAATAGTTTAGCATATAGTGTCTATTTTAACCATCTACTCATTTATTGAAGAGAGCTTTCAAAATATGATTTATCATATGGCATCTACCTTAACCATGTTTTCTCAGATAATCAATCTAATTGATAGAATTGGTGATCAAGCAATTAAACAAATTAGATGATTAATCACAATGAATGAAATAAGATAAAATTGAAATAATGAACCAATAATACATCTTTAACAAAGAATATAAAGGAGGGATACATCATTTTTCTAGAGAAAGAAATTTAGTATATGCTAAAAAGTAAGAAATACAATATTCAAAATACTCATATTGTAGAATTTGAAATCTCCCTCTTGCTCCCTTGTAGAATTCTTCTCCAAAGATGTGTGTTGCCACTTTTTCCTCTCCAAGTCTCTTATTTCTCTATTAAACACCCTTTAAATATCCCAATTTAGGTTTCTCTTGCACCTCCATATGAATTCCTCAAGTTAGTTTGTGCACAAAATACTCAATTGCTACGAATAGCATGTTTTCGTATACAAAATCTGTCCATCAAGAGCAGTTTTAGTATTTTTATCATAACTTTCTCATATGATGTTCAAATCATATGATTATTAATTCACTTTAAAGATAATTTCAATATCTATATCTTTCCTATTGAAAACTTTCTCTAAATCATGCTTCATCCTTCCAAAAACTGTAAAGTAATAACTATTAACGCAGATTACGTTCAGAAAATCTTTAGATATGGTTATAGTGCTTTCACCATACCTTCCTAATACTAGCTCTGAATCATGTGATTATTTATTGGTTAGATAATTTCAAGGAAGACAACTTTTATATTAAACATTTTTTCCAAATCAGCCTATGTCTATACCAAAATCTGACTTAAATTGCCACTGAAATATTGCAATTTTTCTTGCGCGTAAAGTATCCAAAAATGGAAGTCATCCAAAAATAGAAGTCCTTCTTCTACTGAATTGCTACACAAACATCCCATCATCTAATTTGCATACAATTCACATTAAAACTTCCAAAAATACTTTGAAAATAATGTGAGAAAGTTCTAATTGAATTGCGATCGAAGTAATGACTTCATCTTTAAGCAATTGCTAGCAATCTATCTACTAATTATCCACTTCATAATCAACTACATAATCCCACCTTATCATCATAATTAATGCTTAATTAATGGCTAGGATTGATTCTCCCATAATGGTGTCCTCATGAAGATTACTTTGCCAAAAACAGAATGTTTTTGCCCAAATTCCTAAATTTCACCAATTTACCTTAATCACAAATTAAATTCATTGACTATAATATTTGATTTAATGTAGATATAAATCAATGAAATCATGTCAATTGAGGATCCAAAACATGTGAATTTAGGTATTAACATATGATGAATTTTGATCCTATCACTTCACAAGCTCCATAGCTTCCTATACATTCTCAAATGATCCTACACATACAACAATATCATTCACTTATAATTAATTTATATCAAGCCACTAAATTACACTATCAATCAGTCCATGGTTAAGTTTATAAACCCCTCAAGTGCATACATGCACTCTAAAATTAATCACTAGACTATCTAATTTATATTCCTTGTTAATCACTTTCTAATCATGTATTTTGTTTATTACATACCTTGTATTAATGCCTTCTTCCTAGTTAATCTTAGGCTACAATATGATTAATCAATCATGTCACTTTCCTCATGGAAGCATTTCACCAAACATGTGTTAAGTACTAATTAAATTATGATTTCTTAACTAGGTGTCTCAAGAACTTCCATGTTCTACAACATTCACCTTGTATATCACATGCTTAATAGTTAAATGAAAACAATTCAAATAAGCCTTTAATGAAATCAATTTGCTACTTAAACTCTTTATATACAAAAGCCCTCTTTAACCTCAATTAAGTCATTATCCAAAACTGCTCACTCTCAAACAAGTCTCAAAATATTATAATTACTGAATCAATCCTTTTCCCCGATGATAATTACACATAATTCCCCATAAAATCACTGTTCATAATATATACAAACCCTAGTAAGGCAAAAAATTATAAAATCAGTTGGGGAAAAGCCAAATTACTCTCAGTTTCTCTTTTTTGTGCATGGCTTTCATTCTGAAGCATGAATTCGTCTTCAAAGCACTTCGTAGATTCCACACATTGCAACAACCTCAAATTTTTGCTATTTTCCACCGTCCAAACTAGAAAAATTAGGCTAGAAAGGATGATGAGGGGATTACTCATTTAAATCCATCTTATTTTGTCCTAATAATGGCACGAAATGGGGGCATACAAGGCTAGGGCAAGAAGGTAGGGTGTGATAAAGAAGAATGGAACAGGGTTTTGAACAAGGGAATGGAACCCATCTTAAAAAGTTGGGTCACTGACCTTGGCTGCCGACTGGCATCGCGACACCCGATTTGCTGGACACCACCCCTCCAATGTGCTGAAATGGCACCAAATTGTGGGCCACAGTGCCAAAACTTGTTGCCCCCCTTTTTGTTTGATTTTCTTCATTTTCTACCTTTTTCTCTCACATATTTAACCCTTCCTTATTTATAACATATGTACCTAATCAAATCATAATAAGAAACATAATAATGCCCTCAAATAATTAGATAAAATCATGTAAAAATCACCCAGCACTCAGATGTATTCAACTTTTGAAATGCTTGCTTCCCACTTACACTTAACTAATATACTTAATAAAATTTCAAATTTCAAATTGATTCATATCTATCTTGGCCTTAACAATATTTCACAACACTTGGCCTTAGAAATATTTCACACCACTTGGCCTTAACAATATTCCACAACACTTGGCCTTATTCTAATGCCCGAGGCATTAAAACTACCCCACTTACAAAAAGTTTCATCGTTTAAACTTTTAAACATCACTTGGTTCTTGTCATTCCTCTCAGGTTTGTAAATTCACTAATTTCGACAATTTCACACCTTATAGCGCCATATACAAATGATACATTGTGTAAGTTGTGTCATTCTGATCATAGGTCTTGATCATTTAATAAATGACTTTGCTAGCAACAAACTCACACTATTTTGTATACGCAACATTCCTATTTTTATCCTCATAAACACATCATTTACACATGAAAGTTAAACAATAACCACTCAAATGTAGAAATCATATGTCAATTTCAAACAATCATATACAAGGCTATGTTAAATACAAACACAATTTTGTGCCCAATAAGATACATATCCTCTCAATGTAGATTCATATGTAATTTCATTATTAGCTCAAACACATAATCAAAATTTTATATTGCCTGATCATTAGGCATCATATCAGGCATCCTTATTCATGCACATTTATTTTCATAATGTCATTAGCAATATCAATCTAGCCTTATTATCAAGACTTTTTTATTCTCAAAATACAAAGATATGCATTGGTCCTTCCCTGTATCTTTGGCTAGAAGCTTGCCAAGTCCACAACAGTCTTGGATTTTATTTTGGGAATTTAAACTCTAATGATGTTTAATGATTATTTTATTAATTTATTCTCCATCATTAGTAGCTAATCCTCCCATTCTAGAGGGGATATGGATTTTATGTGGATTTCATGGATTAATCAATGAATTGCTTGTTTCATCTTACCATTGGTTTATTTGTGATATTTGATTTTTAATGCTTTCAATTGATTGGTCATCTATTGAATGATCATATATTTAGGGTTTGACACTTGGGATAGGTAACCCTAAATAGGATCTAGTTATCATAACATAAATTTATAGATAGCTTGGGAGAGCTTTTAGGCTTTATGAAATCATTCCAAACAATCCTAGATCCTAATACATTCCTAATGTTTTGATTTTTATAGGGATATCTATTAACATAAATGCATGGTTTCAATAACAAACAAAACTTGATTAAAGATTATATCCTAATGGTCATTGTCACACATTTAGCATGCAAAATCAAGTTGCAAGCCTTATAAAAATTTGAGCACAGAAAAGATATTCCAAGGCATCAATCTGTCTGAATGAAAAGCTTAGGTGAGTGCAGAAGCCAAAGATGAACTATCACTATAGACAAGCTTAGATGAAAAGGAATCAACCAAGTTTTCATTCATCTGTCAAAGTGGAGATTATATCTAATGAATGTAAAGTAGCATGCATATAATAGACTTTGTCTATCATAAATGAGTCATAATCAAGTCAATGATTGTCTATTTAAAATAGATAAAGGCGGAGAAGTGACATCTAGCAAAGCAGTGAAGTTTGTCTGGCGAAGTAATGGAGTTTAAACTCATCTATTATCTGCATCAAACAATCTAATAGTCAAAAGGATAATTCATTTGCACCCCAATGATTTGATTGTTAAATAAAAAAGACAATCCAATAGATAATGCATTGAAGAAAATTCGTCTGCACTCCAACGATTTGTTACTTACAATGTATATACCAACAGACGAAGTACTGGAAAGATGATTTGTCTATGACTTTATGATTTGTCTATTATGTGGAATGGACAAACCAATAGATGAAGTAATAGTCTGCAATAGCTGGATTCATTCGCTACTTACCATGGACAAACCAGAAGATGAAGAGACTTTGTCTGATGAACAATTGGATAGATAATTTATCTATCATGAACAACAAGCAAATCGAAACGTTGGTCTCCATTTAGCATTAATGACGAAATTTCGATATTGATGAAAGAATCAGCCATTACAACAACTCTTTGACCAAGACTTATTAAGAATCCGGAAATCATCTTCTCTAAGGTCAGTGCTGCAGGTATTTTAGTAAATGAGGATTAAGCAAAAATCAGAGAATTCAAATATGCAAATTAGAACAATCTTCTATCATTAATGGATTTTACCTACCGCCAATAAATAGAATTTAAAGCAGTTATAAATGCAACATCTTTGGATCAAGAAGAAGCATCAAGAAAAATATTCAATATTCTCTTAAGAGCATTTACTGATCTAAGCCAAAACCTTTTGCTATCTTTCAAGAGTCGTGAACCTTGCATTCAAACTTTCCTTAACTTTCTTTGAAGTCTCCTAACCATGTTTCAGAAAGATCACTTACTTCTCCATTTAATTTTCAGAAACCTTCCCTTGTGCTTATTGAGAAGTATCTATGCTTTAACTTTTGATATTCATTATAAGTCCCTTGAGCTAGTGGTTGAGACTAAACTCAAGAAGAGCTATGATTGTCTAAAGGTAGACAAGAGCTATTTATTTATGCCCACTAGAGCTGGAATTTAGAAGAGTGTTGGGAGCACTATTGTATTTCTGCTATTGGAGATAGTGAAATCCAAGACACTAAGAGGAGAGTGCTCTTGGAAGAGTGAAGTAGAGTGTTTACTTGAACAACTATAAAAATTCTTGTGTCTTATTTATTTATGCATTGATTGATTGAGTGAATAGATTGATTGCTAGAGGGATTTTTAATCCTAAAGGGATAAAATAATTTTTTTAACTACCCAATTCACCCCTCCTCTCTTGGTTGTTTGCCTAATCTTCAGGATCAACAATATTGAAATTAGATGTTAGGAATAGATAATTGACTTGGCACTTGGGAGAAGGAGTGGAGTGTTGTTGTATTCTTCGTTTATAAACCAATGCAATGATAATTTGGGAACACATTGAGAACACCACGAATGAAGCATAAATAAAATCAAATCTCTAGAGTCTTCATATCTTGATTTATTCTTATCAAAGCTTATTCTATTCAATTGATTTATAATTCAATCCTGTAATTTTTTGTTATTCAAATAAAGTTAAGATTATTCATAATGATAGCTAGTGAGAAATTAAAATATACAATTCCTATGGATATGATACTCATTTATCATTATATTATAAAACTTGATATCGTACACTTGCGGTATAATTTGCAGTGAACACACACTATATCATAGTTATGTTGTACTTGCATAAAATGTATACCTGTGCCATTTGGGCATGACATGTCATAACCATGCCATTCAAGCGTCTAATAGTGCATCCATGCCCATATTATATAAAAGCAAATTTATCTACCCTTGTCCAATATGCACGATCATGGAAGGTTTCCCCTTCCATCACTATACACATTCATATCACATAACATATGTCATCACAGCCATGGGATATTCTCTATCACATAAATTCCACAAACTCATTTAAAACCAAATCAAAGAACCCTTATTATTACACCAATCCATACATCCATACTTATATGACATTTAGAAGAATCCTAGGATATTTATTATCTTGCATCCATCCATACATTCATAAGCATCAAAGGATACTCTTTATCCCTACAATTTTAGGGATATTCATACCAGCCCTTGGAATCCATGATACAATAAATATCAGCCCTTGCAACCCAAGGGATACTCAATATCCCTAAAAATCCATAAATTACAAAAATGATTATGGAACATAAACTATTTTCAATACCAATCGTAGTTCAAAATATAAATTTACGGGATATCCAATATCCCCATCCAATCATACATGCCCGTATGCAAACAACAGGATAACTACTATCCTCATCCAATCATATATTTAATCAAGAAACAGCCTATTTACCTTAGTAACTGCTCATCTTACACTTCATGAGTTCTTTATCTTCACAAGCTCCATAGCTTCCTATCAATTCTCAAATGATCCTACACATACAACAATATCATCCACTTATAATTAATTTATATCAAGCCACTGAATTACACTATTAATCAATTCATTGTTAAGTTTATAAACCCCTCAAGTGCATAGATGCTCTCTAAAATTAATCATAGGACTATCTAATTTATATTCCTTCTTAATCACTTTCTAATCATGTATTTCGTCTATTAAATACCTTGTATTAATGCCTTCTTCCTAGTCAATCTTAGGCTGTAATATGATTAATCAATTATGTCACTTCCCTCATGGAAGCATTTCATTAAACAGGTGTTGAGCACTAATTAAATTATGATTTCTTAACTAGGTATCTCAAGAACTTCCATGTTTTCAAAATATAAATTTACGGGATATCCAATATCCCCATCCAATCATACATGCCCGTATGCAAACAACAGGATAACTA